>JAILXH010217162.1:5614-20054 GCA_023558415.1 Piaractus mesopotamicus
ATTTCTCATTATAAGACTATTGGCCTCATTATAAGACTATTGGCCCCTCATTATAACACTATGGGCCCCAGTTCAATAAATAAATAAATCTAATGCTGTAATTTGCTTGTTTATCTTGTTTATTTGCTATTGTTATGTCTTAAACAAGTTGATACTCTCACAGCTTGCCAATCATCTAGCGATAGCTAAATGCCTTTGCTAGATGAACTAGTTGTATTGCAGCACTTATACGGCTAATTTAGACACTCCACTGGTCGAATAAAAAGATTACACAGAATGCTTGCTGTGCAACTTGCATATTTTGATAAAATAACACTTCAGAATATTATTTGAATGGGATGATTTTTATGATCTAAAATGTTTGAGTTTTAAATAATGAAGAAATTATGTCGCAGGTTGTAGAGGATCTGTTTGAAAGCAGTTACCATGGACGAGATGCTTTATGAATAAGAGGGAGATACAGTTATATGCAAAGGTTCGAACACCTGTGGTCAAGTGACATGATTAGTTGACCTAAATATGGCATTTTTGTGCACATTTTACTGCACAATTTCTTTTTATTTGCTGAGTAGAAGAATGAAAACCTAAATTACAAAATATGCCATAATGTTTACGCAGGCGACATTTTACTTTTTTTTTTTTTCCAGAACGTTAAATTCAGCTGATAAACAGTAGTTGTGCATCAATATGTACAGAAGTGTATTCTCTGTAGAGGATGTGTTAACTTATTTTCACCTAGAAAACCAACAAAACGTCATTTTTTTGAGCAGCGCCTCCCAAATGTTTGCATATGACTGTAAACAGACATCAGGGCCGTCTGTGCAGTAATGATGGAAGCTATCTGGTGATGTATGTTGTTAATAACTTCAGTCCTTCTGTAAGTCGTGGAGTGGGTGTACAATTGTGTCAATACACTGTTAGAAAAAAAAGATACTGTGCAGGTACATTTTTCATTCACCAAGGTACAAACAATGTAAATGTACCCTCAAAGGTACAACAGTGGTTTTAAGGTCCAACTGTGTACCTTTTCATTTGTACCCTTTCATTACCTAATGTTTTAAAACAGAACAATAAAAGACCTGGAGTCAAGACAGGCTGTATAGAGTCAATGCAACTGATAAAATTGCAATGCATTATGGTTCAATCTTGTTCCTTGACTAAAGGTTCTGAAGGCGTACCCTTGAGGGTTCCACCCCAGTGACAAGAATGGTACTGCCCCAGTGACAGTTTGAGAGCATATCAATATGAGGGGGACTAAATATTTTAGGGGTCACCATGGGCCTCCATGTGTCATGGGCCCAGTGCAATTGTGTGCAGTGCCCACCCGAAAGTTATGTCACTGACACTCCCTGTCTTCCATTAGTCAACACATTAGTTGTTAACCTAACATTTGCTGTTCATGATAGATTATCTGTCGAGTGCTTGCAGTGAGCTGGTCATCAGATCTTAGACAGAGAGTCTCTGACTGGACAATCTGTAACTTACAATGATTGAGATCACACACAACGACACACACACACAAAGAGATGGGCAGACAGGCAGACAGGTGTACAGACAGATGTACAGACAGATGTACAGACAGATGTACAGACAGACACAGACGTCTCTGGCTGGAGTAATATTTATTTTGACCTTTGACTCTGTCCCTAGCTACAGCCTTGAAGAGAATGTGTGATGTTGAGTTGTGTAATGACTTTCATTCCTGCTGTTTTTGCGAGCTCAAACTAGCCCTGACGATGACAGTCTCGGTTCTCAGTCTGACTTCCTGTTTATCAGAGCTCAGTGTTTTGGAGTTTCAGTAGTGGTCTGTTCTGTGGCAGACACATAATTATCAAAGGGATTAGTAAATACTAACAGATGTACAGTACTGCGCTAAAGTCAGAGAGGACACTTCACTGATTTAATAGTCAGAACATCCATTAATTTATTCATTTTTCAGTATCAGGACAACAGCAGAAACATACAATTAACAGAATTTCATGATGCATTCTGACCATATTATTAATTTTTTCAGTATTTAGTGTGTCCACTCTTTGTCTTTATTACACCTTCAGTTCAGTTCAGGTGACTTTCTTTCAGTTTTTCAAAGAAATCTGCAGGGATTCTTTACACTCCTCCAAAGTTCAGTGTTAGAAGTTGGTTGTATTTTCTGCTTCTCGTGATCCAAATAATCCCAACCACATTCAATGAGGTTGAGGTCTGGACTATGGGGTGGTCAGTCTATTGTCCTGAGAACACCAGCAGCTTATTTGCTTGATTTGCAAATATCTACAGCCATGAAGATCATCTGGATCAGACGGATGAGAGGGAAGTGATAGTGTGGATTCCCAGCCTTTCATTTTCATCCTAGAAATCCAGAACAGGACTCTCGGCTCTCAGCTGTCAGAGGTGCTTTGCTGGGGCTTCATGAAGCTCCCTGCCTTTGTTCTTCTGTCTGGCTGCTGGGGGAGAGGTGACATGCTCACAAAAGGAAGGGTTTAGGATTGTGCCAAGTCTTCAAAAGGATGCCTCTCATACCCCATCCAGAAAGCGGCCTGCAGTTACAAAAAACAAAAGCCGCCTTTGAGTGTATAACAAGCACAAATGTCTGAGAGAGCTGTATATGTTTCACTTTTGTCAGAAGAGAATCTGATGATCAGTAGCTTATGCTTGTAAGATCAGCCAAGGGTCAGTGAGTACTGAGCAGAGTGAGCACTGTGTTGTTAAATATCAGCTGTAAATATTATCCAGGTCTTGGCCAGGGCTCTTCCAGGACGAACACTGGCAAACACAGTGTTCCTGATGTTCTTATATGACCCAACACAAATTTTGGTCTTTGACAAGATCGTTGAGTTTCCATATGGAAAACTCAGATTGGCTGAAAATAAAGGCCAGAGGATTGCATAGAATAGCTTGCTTTCAGCAACTATTCATCTCCTGCACTGAGAACACACAGGTATTTTAATGGCTTGCAAAAGAGCTTTGTCTTAATGACAGATACAGCTCTTACACGAGAGTCGGAAAACACCCAAGCCTTAATCCAGAACATGACAGCAGATGAGATAAACTTTTTTTTTTTTAAAAAACAAGATGCTTAAGTACAGTGCTGCATAAAAGTCAGAGGCCACCATTTGATTTCCACTCAGCATGGCCTTTACGTTCAAGGTATTCATTTTCAGCACTTGGAAAAAAGCAAGGAAAAAAAAAAAAAATATATATATATATATACACACAAACATACAAACAGACATACACACACACTACATGGACAAAAGTATTTGGACACCCCTCCTAATTATTGAGTTCAGGGGTTTTATCCACACCCATTGCTAACAGATGGATAAATTAAGCGCATAGCCTTGCAGTCCCGATAGACAAACACTGGCAGTAAAATGGGTCGTACTGATGAGCTCAGTGACTTTACACTAGCCCTATCATAGGAAGCCACATCTGCCACAAGTCAGTTTGTGAAATTTCTTTCCTCCTAGATCTGCTCCTGTCAAATGTAAGTGCTATTATTGTGAATTGTAAGTGTCTAGAAGCAACAACAGCTTTGCCATGAAGCAGTAGACCACGCAAACTCACAGAGTTGGGCCGGCAAGTGCTGAAGTGCACAGTGCCTGACCTCTGTTGAATTACCCACTAAAGAGTTCCAAATTGTCTCTGAAAGCAACATCAACAAAAGAACAGCACATTAGGAGTTTTACTAAATGTGTTTCCATGGCCGAGCAGCTACAAGCCTAAGATCAAAATGCACAGTGGTGAGGGGAGTGGTGTAAAGCACGCCACCACAGGAGCAGTGGAAACGTATCCTGTGGAGTGACAAATCACGCTTCTCTATCTGTCAGTCTGATGGATGAGTCTGGGTTTGGCGCATGCCAGGAGAACGTTCCCTTCCTGCAAGTGTAAGGTTTGGTAGAGGAGGGATAATGCTATGGGGTTGTTTTTCAGGAGTTGGCCAGTGTTGCACTCTGGGGTGTAACCAGCAGCTTGTTTGTTTGAGTGTATCTTGATCTTCTCAGCAGCGTGCTTGGGCTGATATCTTGTTGTAGATTGAATTTCCTCTGACAAATACATAAATCAAATGTTTTCTCAGAGGGTATTGCATGATGTTCTGAAATGTGTTCATAAATCTGCATTCATGATGCCTTCACCAAATCACCAACTCCAGATGTTGTTATACATCCTTAAACTTGGTGGTTGTACACATGGTTCAAAGCAGTGTGCGAAACACTCTCTACTATGTTGGCAGGCTACTCCAGCATTAACTGACTGCTAACTCACTCACCATAGCAGCGCTGGAAGCTTTAATGGCAACAAAATATTTGGTTTGACAATTCTTCTTCCGAAAATACTGTTTTCTAGTTTGGTAATGTGGTCTTGCGCACATTAACTCCTCTTCTGTCTTTGATTTAAGAAATGAGTAACATTTGACTCTTTCCACCGATCTCTTGGGAAATTGGGCAAGTTTTCAGATTTACAAATATTCTGCAGCATTTTGTAAAGTTTTCAGAGGAATCCCAACCTTAGTTACAGTTGCTAGACTATGAAGGACCACCTGAGTGAAACACAGCACCAGCACAACAGCACCACCCTGAGGCAGACCAGTGCTGCAGCTCTAGTTAGATAAGGATCCCAAAGACAGAAGCTCACAGATTGTGGGTGAAGCAGCTAAACAATGACATTTACCTAAATTTGTCTATTTTTCCCTAACAGAGCATAATATCAAAATAGGTTTATTTTCAGGGAACACACCCCCCACCCCCCACCCCCTGGAATTTTGATTTTAAAACATTTAGGGGGTCCAATGGTTAAAAAGAAAGTCTTGGGCCCCCCAGAACCCCCTATATTTCGACTTTGGTTTAAAGATTTATTTCGGCAGTGTACATATTGCTTTCTGTTACTTCTAAAGATCTCATATCTAGACTCATCAGTCAAAAAAAAGAGCTTTAAAATTGAATGGATGAAAGAGTTGAAGTGGCAGTAGAGTGCAAATACTGCTAGATTTGGTATTATATATAGTTGTTGAGGCTTTTGTGTATTTCTTCATTAAGTATATGTGTCCTGTTTAACTTACGTACATAATGGCTGTTTTGAAAACAAAGGGGTGACCTCTGGCTTTGTATAGAAGCTATAGGATTTTTGGAAATCAGCTAAGGCTTATAAGTAGGGGTGTTTTTTTTCATGTCCCTTTTGTAATGTGCTTTATTGATCTGTGTCATTTTGCCCTTTGAAATAAAACCTTATTTGCCAGAATTGTTGTATAATGGAAAAATTCTGTTTAAAGCCAAATTCACTCCTGCCTTCCATATCTATGTAGAGCTAGCCCTCTTTTTCACGCTAAATAACTGAGTTATGTGAGACTTTAAATCAGAATTGAGGATCTGAGCGAACAAACAGAATTTAGGAGTCAAGTTTGTTTTTGCTCTACCTGCGTGAGCCAAAACTGTGTTTTAAATCAGGCGTTCTTAGGCAATCACAGCGCTCTGAACCTGTCTAAGACATTCTCTCTGCTTCTCCACCTTGGACCACCACAGTGTGGAAGATTTGAAGCTGCTGGAAACTGTGTTATGCCCAGAACTGTCAGAGAGCAGAACCTAAAGTCCAGAAGTGTAATATCTCTGTAGGAGCGCTTTTCCATTCAAATAACAGTATTCCTTTAGAAAAATAATCAATACAAAACAAGATAAGTGTAGATCAGTGCTCCAAAATGTTCAGCGCACAAGCACAGCATCATTTCTCTTTATCTGCAAAGGATCTCAACACTGCTAGATACAAAGGGAGCTCTATCATTTGGAGAGTGAAAGGGAAAATAATTTGTCACTGAATTTGACCATACATGGAGATTTGAGTGACACTCTGAATTCCTCAGATTAGGGAGTCAGGCAAGAATGTTGGCAGTGGTTCCTTGGATGCATTCTTCTAATTTTTTGCTAGCATATAGCTCCCACTCTACTCACCAGGCTCAGTGATGCTCTATAGATCTAGTAGAAAGTACCAGTTTTCAGCTGGACATTACAGTACCATTGTAATGCGCTTAATGAGTCAATCATTGCTAATTAACTGACTGCTTATTAAGCAATTGCTATGTTAAATAATGCACTTTTGTTTGTGTATTATACAGCAGACCCCATGCTCAAATAAGGGTTAGGTGTACCTCTTCATTTCAGAATAGGGGGTCTGTTTGTCTTTATCTAGAGCTAAAGGGGTGATTTACTACAGCATTTAATAAGAATCAATTATTTATATACTAAGATGTATGATTTACAAAACTGGATGTGAACTTCGTCTGTGTAGGTGAGCAAACGTCAATATTTGAAAGTGTTTTTGTTGTTTTTAATTGTTGTTTTTATATAATGGCACGTTTTTTTATTTGAAGAAAGGTGCAGTTTTCAGGTGGACATAACAGTGCCGTTGTAATGCCCTTTTTACGCCTTATCAAGTCAATAATAGTTGTGCAGTCTGTTTTATCTCTGCATGACTGTCTTTGTAGAGAGGTGTGAGTTGTTTTCACCACGGGAGGTGCTCACCCCGCCCCTTTTACCCTCATTGCTCGCTAGTAGCTCAATATAGTCACCCTGGTTGGATTTCCATTCATGAAATTTCGGCAGAAATAAATGCAAATTAAGTAGTGTTTCCATCTACTACAGTTATGTGAAGAAACTTTAGATGATGTAGGCTACTGTGATTAGGGGCTGTATTAAAATCAGCATGATAGAGAGATTTACCTCGGTTTTTTGCTATAAGTAGAATTAACTTTACAGCCGTTTGACACATTTGTTTGGCTGTGTCATTTGCAATGGCCCACCTTATGAGGGCTGAAATCTCTGTGCCAACCCTGATGACGTCTAGCCTTGCAACTGGAAATGCAAATACACCAGACAATTCCAGGAGCACATTGTCCAGAATCATTTCTCAAACAAGCTTTATTAGGTATTTCAGAATGCTGAACGCAACCTTTAAAACTCTGTGCACCGTGATTGGACCATCTGTAGGAATCATGGAATCGTGTTACTTGACACATCATCACTTATTCGAGAAATGCTTTTTCAATCACTCTTTTTTGGCATTTTGGCTTGATATTCTACATTTCCACCTCATCCTAATATAAAACTCCTTTTGCGATATTTGGGTGCTTTTCCAAATTTTGGGCTTTTTCCATTCAGGTTTTTTTTTTTTCCAATTCCCAAAAAACTGGTGGATGGAAAAGCCACTACTATTTCACGCAAAGTGAGCCAACAGTGTCCTAGTTCATCTGATAACAGAGTTATGGGCACAAATATTTTCTTTGATTTTAGCAATTAAAACTAACCAGGTCATTTGTTTCCCCACCGCTGCTATGGCCACTAGGCAGCCTGCAGAAAGAGGCAGCTAAGCTATTACAAAGGCATTAAAATGTCCACCTAAAACAAAATCTAAAGTATATGTTAAAAATACTTTAAATACTTATAATGATAATTCTAGTCTGACATTTCTAGTCCAGTACTCTTTCAATGTTTGGCCAATTTGAACACGGCTATCGTAACATTTACACTCTGTTTGTGAACAAAGACCAAATGAACAAATGAAGACAGAAGTAGTGAAACCGTTTTCTCAGAACATGGTATTTTAAGCATGTGGCAAAGACCTTTCAAAGTTTGATGAAGTGGTGTGAGATGTGATCATTTCACTGTCTGAGAACTGGTTTACCAGATAAGACTGGAACAGCACTGCAACCTTTTAATTCACCAAACGGAAAAGAACAAGTGAAGTTTCATTATATGTTTGACATCAAAATCTTTTACATGAGGTTAGTATATAGACTACAGTGCTTTTCATTGATCTACGTCATAAACTCTTGATAAAACAAAAAGATAACAAGGAAGAAAAATGAGAAAAGTGTATATATTATGTATTACAATGCATCAGTCTGTGTGACTAAGCTTAACTTGTTCTGGAGAGCTCATGAAGGTTTGCTTGCCCAGTGTAATATCCTGTTCTGTAATCCACTGCAGTCGTCTTTCACTGAGGTCTGCTTTTCTCCATTCTTACAGTCAACAAGGCCAAAATAAAATGATCAGTTCTTATAGCTGTTAAGGTTAATCTTCACCACAGAATAACATTTGTGCACAGTTCCAGCCCTATTCAGTCACATCTTACAGACGAATGTAGCTCAGTAAGTCTACTACATTCAACATTCAGTCTACAATACTCAGTACATTCAAAGTCTACTGGCAGAAAAGGCATTACTGTTGATTGTTCTTCAGTAAAGAAACAGCACACAGGTTTTTCCTGGAACATCCGCCGTTCCAGTAATTCCTGAACAAGTATATGGAAAATCGCCATTTGTTTCTTAGATCTGAAAGCACTTTTTCATTATGTCAGGAAAATCTCAGACAAACTGAGTTATGCAACTCTTTCAGGGATGTGTTTGGATATTTGTTCAGGGTTGGGTAACATACTTTGAAAACTTACTGATGGCTGAATACTGAATACACTGTCCTACATGTATTCAGTAATGTGTTCCATTACAATATATAAAAAAAGTAACATATTCGATGAGTTTCTACACTCACTGTCCATTTTATCAGCTCCACTTACTACATAGGCACACTTTGTAGTTCTACAATTAGTGTAGTCCATCTGATTCTCTGCATACTTTGTGAGTCCACTTTCACCCTGTTTTTCAATGGTCAGGACCACCACAGAGCAGATATTATTTAGGTGGTGGATCATAACCAGCACTGCACTGACTCTGACATGGTGGTAGTGTGTTAGTGTGTTTCGCGCTGGTACGAGTGGATCAGAGTTTTTAAGCAGTTTTTAAAAATGTTCACTCACTGTCCACTCTATTTGACATTCATACCTTGTTGGTCAGAGACAAGTCAGAGACAACAGCTCATATGTTGCTGCACAGTTTGTGTTGGTCATCCTCTCGTCCTTCATCAGTGATCACAGGACACTGTTGGTTGGATATTTTTGGTTGGTGGACTATTCTCAGTCCAGCAGTGACAATGAGGTGCTTAGAAACTCCAGCAGCACTGCTGTGTCTGATCCACTCAGACCAGCACAACACACAGTAACACACCATCACCATGTCAGTGTCACTGCAGTGCTGAGAATAACCCACCACCCAAATAATACCTGCTCCGTAGTGGTCCTGTCCTGTGGGGGTCCTGACCATTGAAGAAATTGTGCTCCTAGCTGGTAAGTGGAGCTAATAAAATGGACAATAAGTGTAGAAACAAGAATGTGGTCCTAATAAAGTCTTCTGTGTTACTGGTTAGCAGTTTTTGTCATGCAGTTCTTCTGTTAATATGTTTAATGAAAAACGAAATTACTCAAATTACAAAAATGAATGCAAAATTTTCAACATTATTTTGGCTGTCATGGCCAGCTTCAGTCCACTGCTGCTCCCATAATCCCACTGCTCTGTCATGACCTAAGCCAACAACTTGCCCTATCCCAATAACAAAATCTTGCTCATTTGACTATAAAGCAGGTAGCTGCGTGATTTTCAGTTAACATTATGTATGTAACTTGCCACAGAACATCTACACAAATCCAGTACAACACCAATGCTAAGTTTATCACTTGTGAGCATGTGCACTACTGAGGAGGCCGTTCAGTTCAGCCATCCCTCAAAGGGGTTTAGTAACACTAAGATTAATAACTGACTCATCACAGTCAGTCCACTCAGGCTTTAACAGGAACTTCAGAAGCCGTTTACTTATCTTCAGAGTATGTTTGTAGATAAGATTTTGATTGTACAACAGTTAATAAACAAGATGGTGTTTATTTTAATGATGTTATATATATTTTTAAAATTTAGCAGGTAAGAATTCCCCTAAAATTGTAAAAAAAAAAAAAAAAAAAAAAAGTTACTGTATTCAGATGATTGCCTACAAAATGGAACTTGGATTGAATACAGATACTTCATTTCTGTATTCTGAACACATATTCCCAATATTTGTATTCCATTACGGCCAACCCGATATTTATTTGATTTACATATTTATTTATAGCAATTAGGTAAGTCCATAAAATCCAAAAGATAAACACATTTGGTAACCAATGAGACTTGCATCTTGATGATGCAAGACGACCTAAAAGTTCAAACCAATTATTAGACTACAGAACAGTATATTTTGACTAAAGACCACTCAAAACAGTGTGTCTTATTCTTCTTCTGACTCTACCTCTCTACCTCTCACTTTTGTCTGGATACAGCCTGCAGCAGGTTTAGCTACTGAGTGTCAAAACAGGACAAACCCTGTATTCAGCGTCAAGTGGGCCAAGCCTTGGGTGAAAACGTCTTGAATATCCATCAGGTGGGCTGGGTGTAATGAGCAGGTAATAGGGAATGGCACAGAGATAAGGTTAGTGAGACATAGACTGAGTGCTATGATGAAGTAGCTCACTATGGGATGGAGCTGGACTCTGAAATGTGTTTGAGTTGTACTTTTGATGGCTAAAGCACTCCCAGACAGCGCCATTACAGGCTAAAGGGAGGCTGCTAGAACACACAGGTGCCCTATTCTGCTATAATCAGTGCTTTACTCTAAACAGCCTAATCCCTCCCTACTGTTTATTCATTCTCCCTGACTGGAATACATCTATCCTGGTCATTTTTGGGGAAATCATGTTGAATAGCTCTATTAAACTTAATGCCTCTCTGGAGGGTAGTTGTTCACAAATAAATACAGATGTGAAAGCTTCAGTTTCAAGATGTTTTCCATCGAAAATGACCCACGGTTACTGGAAAAAGGCATGGCCAATACAAGATTAACTTTTTATGAAACATTCCATAGAGTCAACTACTTCTGCTTTGTTTATCAACTCCTTAAATGTCCAGGCTTTCATTCCTCACTCCTGCAACTGAAAATCAAATGGAACGCTGTGTAAAATATTAAGTACAATGATAAAATTGATTGTTTTGTTAAACATACATCAATGTTTGAACGAAAGAAATAAGAAAGATATAATGACGAAACAGCTTAAAACCCAGACCTGTCTGAGAACTGACTAGGCGTGGTTAATTTAAGCAATAGAGCACTCGAGGTCTTGTTATCGCGAAATAACATCACGGCTGTGATTTGGTCGCAGGCACGAGCTGAAGATGTGATGTTATAGCGATAACAAACGACCTCGCGTGTTCTATTGCTTTTATAAAAGTTAAATAAATTAAGTGAGAAATTAATAAACTGGGCTGTGAAAGTGGCATTTAATATTTTAATATTAGCAGTTCCTTCCGCCAAATTATAGTTCCTTAGCAAGCAGCTTGTTGCTACTTCAGAGTATCGAGCTCCGCTCACTCGCTGCACGGCTCGCAGTTCGTTCTCCAGCTCCACACAGACCAACTGACAGTTTGGGAATTTAGTGTAGTCTCATCTTCAGAGTCTGACCCAATCGGCTGTGGGTCAAATGTGATCTGAAAAGTGTCCATTTTCTGTTTGTGCGCAAAGTAAGAAGTAAAAACGTTCAAACGGCTTGAGCGTCTCCCACGGCTGTCAAAGTCGTTGCTTAGCAACAGCGTCTTAGCGGAGTGATACAGTGTTTGTGAAAAAAAGCGTGATGTTATGGCGAAATAACAGCACGATTACAACGCTTCTCAACCAATCAGCTTGCATGGCCGTAACTAACTGTTGTATAAATACTAATAAGCATGCTTGATTGACAATCCTCAGTCCAAGTGTTCCCGTCTGAAGCAAAGCTAAAGTAACTCAGCCTACTTTACACTTACAGCATTTGGTAGACACCTTCATCCAGAACGGCTTCCAGTCTAATCATGAAACTAATGTAGCGAATCTTTCCCAGGGACGCTTATTGGTACAGCATGACGCGCCTCGGTGGAAACAGAAGTGTTAACCACCATATAAACCATGACCTAAGGACCAGAAAGGTGATATCATTGCCATTTCTACTGAACACACATCATGTCTTAACAAGTGTCTGATAAATCATTTCTTGGGTTTAGATTATGGTTGGTATAGTGTAGGGGTTAAGCCTGCTGGCCTCTTCCCAGCAGACCAGGGATTGATTCTCTGCTTGGGAAAGAATCAAGAGTTCTTGGGCAAGACGCCACATTAGTTACCTCTGTAACCCGATTAGACTGTGTCATTCTGGGTGAGAGCGTCTGTCAGTGGCTTTAAATGTAACGTAGGCTAGGTTTCCCCTGAAAACCATGTTTTATTGGATAAACAAACACATCTGAAAAAAGTCTGATAAACAATTGAACCTTAGTAAAGAGGACTACAAAATCAGCTGTGGAGAAAACTCAACATCTTGAATTGAAATTCTGAACTCTCTCAACAGTTTCTTTTTTATAGTGTGTGTAATTAGAAAGAAAATACTGATTTAGGTCACTTGGAGCTTTAAGAAGTCAGTGTGCCATTTATTACATGTAATTACAGAATAATAAACCTTATGATGTTAAGCTTGGAATATTCTTGCTTTCCAAAAAAAAAAAAGAAAAACTATTTTTCTACAGTGTCCTACAGTGTGGCTGTCCTTTATATTTCATGATGAATGGACCAATAGTAATGTGGCAAAATCACTTGGAATAAAACCTCTTTACATTAACTTACATTAAAAGTTAAAACATGTTTGCCTCCTTCTGTAAAGTTACTATTTTCGAAATGCTTGTTGTTCTTTGGACAATGAAGAAATGTGACGTGTTTGTATCAAATATGTATGAAAATGGCCAAAGAAAAGTTTATGTTTAGCGTATTTTAGTGTTTGGAATGCATTTAAGCATGAAACACACTGCGTTTGAAATGTATTTCACATATATACAAAATGCTCGTGTATTTTTCTCCCGTATGAGTAATCAACATAAAATAACAGTGAATGGGGGAGTGAGGAATGGTGTTGTGGTTTAAATGCTGTGCCTTTATTCGCTCAGACAGTTTTCAAAACACTCTTAGCTCATCACAAGATGTTTTTAGACTTAATGGCTTCCTCCAGCCAGCTCCTTACACTAACACGCATCTGGTGTCATTAGGGCTGGCTGAGAGAGCGCTGTGCCACGTGGTGCTGCTTTAGGCCTGCAGGCCCTGCTGAGTGGCATCGTGCAGGGTAGCGGGCGGACACAGCTGCAGAGTGCAGTTTGCTCAGTGATATAATCGCCACGAGCGTGTAAGAGTTTCCACTGAGGGCTGTGTGAGCGGTGGTGCGCTGCAGAGCTCACGAGCGAGCCATCTCCGCTCCAGCACTCTGGTCTGTCCGGCCTAGACGAGAACCCTGCCATTCAACCCTGCCGCTCATTACGCTGCCCCATCACACCCAGATCTAATAGAGAGGATTAAGATAGATTAAGACAGGCTTAATGGTTCAGAGGAATCCTGAGTGAATTTTGCTTGCATGAGCAGTCTGAGAGGCCACGGCCCAGACCTCACACAATTATCCTGCACTTCTGAGGTTTCGCTAATAGGTGGTTAAGGTTCAGAGCTAATGCTGGTGAGTTATGATAGCATTAACGTGACTGCATTGCTGTTGTTGAACTTTAAAGAAGACACGTGATTTGTTGCAATTCCCAAAAAGCTATTTATTCAGTGTGATGTACTGCAGTAGAGATTGGTTTATAATCTGGACACAATTCATGCTAAACTTGAAGAACACATGGATAAAAGACTGTGGAACAGAGAATGACTTTAGCAGACTGAAACATTTGCCCACATGATTTCTCAAAGCAAGAGTTAAAAGCTAAAATAAGTACACAAAAACATCCTTCAGTGGCACTAAGACATGAGACAGAACAAAACACATGACAGCCTTGTTTGTGAAAGTTCCTGAAATGTATAATATAGTATCTAATAAACTAGGAACTAAAATGTTGAAATAGAAAGAGAACACTGGTGGTGGAAGTGAGATATTAAAGAATAGAAGGTTTCAAAGAACTGAAAACGTCTTGTTGTAATATTTAACTCTCTACTGCACAATGTTGCCTCAGGGCAACAAACCAATCTTCCTTACTTCGCAAAAATGTAATACACATTTAATGTCAATAAAAGGGTTAATAAGAAAGAGAAGAAATAGCTTGCGGGAAAAAGCTTGTGCTTTCTTAAAGGGTCTGCTGGTAGGAATTGCAGCTTGTTGACGACTCCAGAAAGCTTCCTCCAGAAAAGCAGTTTTTAATCATCATCCATCCAAAAATATAATTCATACCTGTTAGAGGCTAAAGTTCCTATTTTAACATTCGGTATCACATAAATTATTTGTATAAGAAGTTTCTAGTATTTGAAGATCAACAAATAGTGTAGTTACTGGGTCTATTTACAAATATTTGGACTTTAAAATCCTGTTTTTCATATGACATTTCTTTCCATTGTTACAAAATGTTGCCTCAAGGCAACATATCCTGAAAAGATCACTTTTTTTTATTGTGTTTGATTGTCACCGCGACCCAGAAGGATAAGCGGTTTAGATGATGTCTGTGTGTGTGTGTGTGTGTGTGTGTGTGTGTGTGTGTGTGTGTGTGTGT
>JAILXH010217230.1:0-10186 GCA_023558415.1 Piaractus mesopotamicus
TGCAATACATTTTTAGACGACTATTTTTCTGCCTCTGTTTATCACTTTAGAATTAAACAAGTGTTTTTAGTAAGTTAATGTGCATTTAGGACTGATAATGACCAGGGGTGGAAATGGGGCAGGACGTATCTGGATGAAATGCTCTGTGGCTTTCAGCCGATGGAAAGTCTTACTGCAGCCACCCACCCAGCCTTCGTGGTAACAAATGTCAGCATGCAGTGTGTTTGGAACATGAAAGTAGCCAAGAAATTCTAAGATTGTTACTGAAAGTTACGGGTCGTTTTCTAGTTTCCTCAAACCTTGGTGGCATTCACTTGGATATGTAGCCTACTCAGTGTGATTTATATTTCTTGGGCAATTTTTCTGGGTATTTTTGACAGTCTAGATCACATCATTAAAGAGGTATTTTAGTATTTTGGTTGCATTAGAAGTTGTTCTGACAAGCATTTGACTTCTTGCCGGCTCTTTTAGTCTCTGCTTTTTTAAAAAGCTTGTTTTTATACCTGTATGTTATGATTTTAAAATAATTCAGAAAGAAGTCCATGCTTCACACTTCTTCAATGTAAGTGGGCAGTGAACTAAATATCTATATGTAAATGCATAGATTTTCATGACATTACTAAAACAGTGAATTCCAAATGGGCTGCTTTTGCAGTTTAGATACCACATATGGGCTGTATGGACTGGGGAGTGAATGGTATGTTTTGAACCTTTACGAATGTTTACTCACTACATACAAAAAAAAACCAACAGTTTTACCCTCTTTCTAAGTTATAAATCATGCACAAAATGGTCAAATAATAATACTAATACTACTACTTATACTAATACTAATACTACTACCACTAATAATAATAATCATAATAATAATAATAATAATAATAATAATCATCATCATCATCATCATCATCATCATCTTTATTTATAAAGCACTTTTCATGCCACAGCTCAAAGTGATTTATAGACAGGTGATAAAGCTTAACGGTAATAGAGTATTACTTTAAAATCATATGAGAAAATTTCACAGATCAAATTAAAAAGGTAAATAACAAGAGACAAATAATTCAATTAAATGTTAAATTAAGGAGATCATTTTTTTGGTAACACTTTACAATACTGTTTCGTAGTTAATAAGTAACTAATCAGAAACTAAGCAGGAATGAATGAGTAGTTCTGCATTAACACTTAAGTAACTACTCTTAACTAACAGGGACTACTAGTTAACTACTCAGTAGGTAATAGTGAACTAATGATTAGGGTAGTTCACTATTAACTAAACAATAACTAATAAGTCTCATAGAGAATTACTTAGTAACTATGGTTTCTTTGAATAACTACTCATAAATTAACGATTAATTCAACATTAATTGCTCAATAGGTGAGTCTGACAAGGTTCCTGCTAAACTGCTAACTGATGTAGTGTATTCCAACACTTCTAACAGTAGTGAAATACACTGCACAATGTGCAGTCTCTACAGTATAATGGATTATACCCTCCATTTCTATTCACAGAAACAGGTATCCTCAGAGAAGGCTGGGGGCATTAAACCACACTGTGCTGACTGGTGTCAAGGACTCAATAAACAACTATTAATATAAACTATAACTATAAACTATAACTATAAATATTTTTTTTTTACTACAGTACATCATTTCTTTAGGGGTTTTTATTTCTAATGTAGTTCAATTTATAATACTGTTCCTGATCGCCATTAACTCCAAGTTCATTAATGATGAGTTACCATGTGTTTCACTTTATAATACTGTTCCCATCATGATTAACTCCTAGTTAATAAATAGTGAGTTACCTTGTGTTTCACTTTATAATACTGTTCCTGATCATCCTTAGCTCCTAGTTCATTAGTTATGAGTTACCATGTGTTTCACTTTATAATGTTCCTGATCGTCATTAACTCCTAGTTCATTAATAATTACTTACCATTGTTTAATTTTATATTGTTGCTGATTATCATTAGTTCCTAATGAAAATGAATTGATCAGTAATTTATGAGTAGTTATTCAAAGAAACCATTGTTACTAAGTAATTCTCTATGAGACTCAGTAGTTATTGTTTAGTTAATAGTGAACTACCCTAATCATTAGTTCACTATTACCTACTGAGTAGTTAACTAGTAGTCCTTGGTAGTTAAGAGTAGTTACTTAAGTGTTAATGCAGAACTACTCATTCATTCCTGCTTAGTTCCTGATTAGTTACTTATCAACTACAAAACAGTATTGTAAAGTGTTACCCATATTTTAATGTGTCTTAAGTGTTCACTAAGCTTGAATGTCTAATAAAAGGTGAAATTGAGTTCCAAGATGGACAAGTGTACTAATGAACACCTCTGACCTTGCCGTTGTTTTTCAAAACGCCCATCTGTATTCTGAAAGGCTACAACCATAAGTCACATCTGAAAAAAAGAAAAGCAAAATATATTCAGAGTCTCTAATTCTTCTAAAAACTCTTAAGGATTCAGGTTTCTTTCAGCTACTTGCTGAAAGGGCAGAGGTCAGCTGAAAGAACATTCCATGTCAGTTGAGGATAGAGGAAGGAATATCCTGAGACAAAGGAGAAAGTCATGTACTTTTTATTCTGGCTAATTGAATCAATAGATAGAGACAATAGTAGATGAGGGCTGGAACATTCTGTGAGATGTAGAGCATATGTGTCTGACTCCGGGGATGCTCAAGGTCACTGACCCTCAAACTCCACCAGCCTCATCTCCATTAGTCATTACAGAGGAATTGTAGTGAAAAGTATTTGCAGAGTGAAAAAACAGGGAGGGACATTTTGAGTCAAAAGTATTAATTTTGGATATTAAGGCTTTAATTTTGTCTTCATTTAGACATTTAAAAAGAAACTGTCATAAGAAAACCTTGTAATTTTTTCATTTACCATTTACACATAAATAACCAATAAACAACAGACATTTTTAAAAAGAGTTAACAGATTTCCTTCTTCTACATTGTGTCATTTCAGAGATACTATGTTGTCTAAAGACAGTGACATAATACCAGTCTAGACAAGCTTGCTTTTTTTTTGGTAGTTGGAAAAAAGTCCAAGGGGCAGATTTACTAAGAGAGGTGCTAATTACTGACAGTCTACTGATGCTTTGCACTGGTGAGGGTGGCCAATTTAGCAGGTAATCTATCAATAAAATCAATGCAAATGAACACAGGTGCAACTGCATAATTAATGTTTGACCAGCACAATATATAACCACCTATTTGGCTCAAGTGCTTTTTAAATAAAAGTCTGTAGGAGAAAAAAAGACTTCATCCATGTGTTTCAGGTTCAAACTGTGACTTATTGGGTTTATATGACTTAGTAAGTCAACATAATGTAAAGTCTAAAATAAATATTATTACTCATCAAGAAAGCATGCAATTATTTCAGCATAAGTAATTATTTGAGAAAGTAAGACATTTTTGTAATGTCATAATTGAGAAATTCAAGAAAATAAATGATTAGTGCACTTGGAAACCATGTGGAATTGTTTCAGTGTGTGTTTTATTTTCGACATGTGTCTTCAAGAACCGTTTGGTAAAGAATAAAATAGGACATAGCAATTTAAACCCTAAAATCATTTGGTGTTCAGTTTTATTCACTTCGGTCACATTAAGAATAATGTGGCATGCATGGCAAGTGTTTACAAGTATTTTTACCCATAAAAAATAAATAAATAAATATGTTACAAATACAAATTTTCTCACAAACAATGACGGCCAAATGTCAGCACTAAACATAACACAAGCTTTTCACAGGCATTAAACAGTGCACATTCTGTATTTATTATCAGTCTTAGTGAATCTGATATAATAATCTCCTCCCAGTATTTTGTGCTTTGGCAAGGAAACTCTGAGAAATGCATATGCAATGAGGCAAAAGCACGAAAGAGCAGCAACTGCCCCTTTGGTCTTATGATGGGTGATTGTATGATATTGTGTTTGTTTAGTAAATCTCGACAGCCACTTTTTAACCCCAAAATTTAGCTTGCGAAGACATGAAACATTAGTAAATCTGTCCAAAAAGTGCCCTCAAAACCAGTAAACCTCTATATAATCTAATGCCACCCATTTCCATTCAGTCAAAAGAGTTGACTTTTATACAATAGGAAATGCTGTGAAATATATCAACGTATTTTCAAATCAAACCAACTCCTTATCTGAGTGTAGAAAAGCTTTCTGTTTTTTTTTTCTTCAGGTATTTTTGTACCATTTCTATTGTGTCATCCATCATGAATTGTTCACACAAGGTAAAGAGCTGCTGTTTTCAAATGGTGTCTAAAAATAACCCACAAAAAGCAAAAATGGAGTAGCAAAGTTTAGATATGGTGATGATAAACAACACTGTTGCTTAGCAGCTTAGAATCAAGGATTGTTCTTGACTCACACTGAATGCTCAGAGCTGTAGGTCAGCAACAGATAGAGATGAGAAAGTGCCATTTCAGAAAGCATCTCTCAAGGCAGAGAGTTTAGCTGAGGACTACAGATTTAGGAATGATGAGAGGAAGCTGAAATGTCAGATCCATCAGAGCTTTTCTCTGCTCTCGCCTGGCCCCAGCCAAGCCATTTTTCTACCACAGAACGGGCAGCGACGTTCAGCATGGAAGTGAAAAAAGAGCTACAGCGCGTGTTTCTGATAGAGGTCTGCAGATTATACTTTGAAAAAGTTTTTGTCAAAATTTTAGGAGTCTGAGGACCAGTTTTATCTTGTGATAACTATAGCATACCGTGCTAAAAGACTGATGAACAAGCCTTCACTGTTACATCCTTAAAAATAAAAATAATAAAATAGGGACGTTTATTCATTCTCTATTCAAATGTGATCTATTCATCTCTTACCTTCAGTAATAACACATTAATACATTTCAATAATATTAAGTTGTCATTTAAATTTGTTCACATCCATGTTGTCACCTAGATTAATAGACTGGCCAGTTCTGTACTCTGGTCACTCTTACCTTTGACATTAAGATCATCAGTGCTTCACTGAGAAATAACCAGTCATGAGAGGTAAACAGCAGTATTTTGTACATGTGCTCTAGAGGCATGTGGCCTGAGACATGCAGCAAAAAATGGTTGCAAACAAGTGTCCCTTGCAGTGGCGTAACTAGGATCTTATGGGCCCCAGTGTAAAAACAATTAATGCCCATCCCCCATAAAAATTACTTTGAATTAAAAAAAAAACAAAACAATGTAATTTGCATGTTTATGCAGTATTGTTATGTCTCAAACAAGTTGATGCTCTCATGGCATGCCACTCCACCCACTAGCATCTAATGTATTTTGTTTGCTATCTAACATTGGAATAAATGCAAATAATTCCAGTTATTTATTATGTAGTTTGGTTGAATACAGTCAGAAGAACACAGGTTTGTTCCTGATTTCTTGCTGCACTTCAGCCATCACTTGGATTTATTCAAGTCCATCAGCAGCATTTAATGAAGTATAGATAACCTAGATATTGGATGGGAAGTGTAAATACTGGACTTCCTCTAGGAGTGATTTAGAAAATGGTTTAGTGAACACACAAAAAATCACAATAGATTTTTTTATTTGTTTGTTGGTTTATTCTAATGTTAGTGTTTCTGAAACACGCAAACACTTATTGCCCAGACAAATAACTTTACATATCATTTTCTGAGATGCTTGTTATTATCTGTTAGGAATAAGTAGTAATTCCAGACCTAAAATGAAGATCATGTGATACTAAATTGTCTATTTTGTATGATACCCATCCATGACCTACGACAGTTCCATAGTCAGCTCAGTCAACTAAACATTCCCGTGTAAATAATGATCCATTCCATTTGATATTTTAAATACTTGGACACGTGAAGATCAGGGATATCTTTAATCCTTCAAATGTAACAATATTGTTGTATGTATGATGTAACGTCTGTGTACCCTTTAATGTCTCTAAAAATATTAATTAAAAAATACTGTAGCCTCTTATGCTCCTTGGAACCAGCGGTGGTTCCAAAACGCACTTCGTCATATTCTTCATAACTTTCATATTTCATAAGCTACATTCACAAAGTGGGTGACATATGAGAGCTGTAACTGTCTTCTTTCCAGTCAAATAGATGGGTAATGTAATTTTAAATCCTTATAATAGAAGAAGCTACATTTTTTTTGTCTACTGAAAGTCAACCCATTTTTCCACAAATCTGGGCTATAAACTATAAACGGATGGTGTCTGTAAAAATTATTTTTATAAAATAATACAAAGAGCGTCTAAGATTTTTCGCTTTTAGCAGTAAATTGTAAGCATATAGCAATATGTGTATGATCATAAAACATATTTTCTGTTAATTTGAGGGAAACTTTTACAAAAAAAATGAATAAAATAAAAATTAGCATTTATTTCATGAATAATTTGCTTTAAAATTTGGTCATGTAAATTCAGATGGACAAACCAAAATATACCCTGGAGCATAAGAGGTTAACCGGACTGAACAGAAAGTAATGTAGAAAGTTTCCACATGATTATAGACGGTTCTGTTAGTTTCAGTTTGTGTGAAATCAGTTGTAAGATAAATACATGAGGAAGCAGAAATTGGACTGATTTTGTCAGCAATTGCTGGATGTGCCTTTGTTAATGAAATCAATTAACTAGAGTCTATAAAACCAATAAGGGGATGATCCCGGTCGTGGTGGGTTAATGTGACATTTCCTGACGAAGGGAAACAGTCTACAGCAATAACAGCTAGCTAAGTGATCAGGTGAGTATGAGGCTGAAGACTGACATGTGGCTCAGTTGCTGAATTTTTTTTTTTTTTTTTGTGAGCACGCTATCTTTCTCTCTCAGCTCCAAATTTCTCTCCTCCTCTTATCCACTTCACGTTGTGAGCACAGACTGTAATGCTGTATACTACAGTAAAACTAGTTAACTAGCCAGCTAGTTCTGTTACACATCTGTGATTTACTACCATTTATTGCACACATACTGCATATGGGCTTTAAGAAGACCAGTTATGTGAGAGATCAGGGGACAGAGATTTTTCCACATATTAATGGATGTTGCTGCGCTGTGCTCTAGTTTAGTTTATCTTTTGTACAGCTGACAGCTGACAAGTACTGGCCGAAAAATCTCCGAGAACTCCCAATGGGCAGTCGGAGTCTAGAGGGGCCCAATAAAAAAAAAGAGTGCTGTTGCCATGGCCCCCCTTCACTGCGGGCCCCAGTGCAACTGCCCCACCTCTAGTTATGCCAGTGGTCCCTTGTGTTGTCTTTTATACTTCAATAAATAATTGTGCAATAATCCTGATAAGCCACACGGGGCTGATAAAAAGACCGTATTAATGACACAGGAATGCTTTACAAGCACCAGCAGTGCAGAAGGATCTTAAATGCACTTCGTTTAGCTGTGATCTTGTGGAACAATAAACAGAATATGCAGCTGCCTTCCCACCCACTCGTCCCCCACACTTTTTATTTGTATATTATGGCTACTGGATTCCAAATGAACCTGAGCTCTGTGTAAAATTAAGGAGCATCAAGAGAGAAGAAAATGAATCAATGCTGTGTACTTTATTGGTCCTACAAGGGAAATTTGTCATTTTGCTGCCTAACTATGCCCAATCTGGGAGCAGTACAGCGTCGCCATCAGAGCAGCACCGCCTGGGGCAGCTGGGAGGTTAAGTGCCTTGCCCAAGGGCACAACCAGGTACACCTGGTGAATTGTGGGATTTGAACCCACAACCTGCCAGTTGATGGCTCACCTTTCCTACCACTAGGCTAGTTGCCACCCCAATTTCAGAAAAAAGGTACTAAACTGTCACTGGGACAGTACCTGTCTTGTCACTGAGGTGGTACCCTCATGGGTACATCTCAAGTACCTTTAGTTAAGGCACATAATTGTACCAAAAGGCATTGCAGTGACATTTGTGTGCCTGCCTTGTCTCCAGGCTTTTTGTTTTATTGTTCTGTGTTAAAACATTAGATTATGAAAAGGTACAAGTATGTACTATTTCCATGGGAAAAACTTATTTGAGGTACAAGGTCTCAGCTTACAACCACAGTTGTACCTTGATGAATAAAAAAAATATACCTCACAGTACCTTTTTGTGACCGTGTAGCTATGTAAATGACAATAACAGCAGGCTAACAGTGAGGAATAAACAGTGGCACAAGCAGCCGTTTAAATAACTGTTAGTGTTAGCTGGCTAGTTAAGGCAGCTAGTTACAGGAAAGTTAGCTTTGAGAAACAACAAAACTAAACTGTCCAAAAACCATCTTTGATTTTACTTTCTCGTCTATTTATCTGGTGAAAGCGATCAATTAAAAGTATATTGTTCAACACAATCATATGACGTTATAAGTCTTTTGATTGGAATTTTGAGAGAACTTTTGTAGAGTTGAGACACAACTGTTGTGACTGAGTTACAAATGAGTTGCGGGGCGACTTACATTATGCAACTAAAGTTGCTTGACATTTCCACTGTGGTTAAGCCAGTCATAGCTTTACATGGTGAAACTTTACTACAACCAGTTGCATGTTTTGAGTTGTCTGCAACCTAATTCCCATGCAATTTGACATTTATAATGAAACATTTCAAAAACACAATTCACATGTAACATATTCAGTTACTCCACTAGTTAACCAAATAAAACAACTTGTATTATTTAATCTACTGTGTCATTCTTGCAGTATTAACTCAATATACTTGAAAGGTAGAAAGCAGGAAATCGCTGCAGTAGTACTTCTAACTCAAGCTCTTGTTTGTTTCTTGTCATCCCTTACTTAACTGACAAAATCAAAAACTATCAACCTTGTAAGTCAGTTAGGAGTATTTTTTTTTCAGGTGTCCAAAAGACCATCTTCTCTTTCATTTTCTTGTCCATTAAGCTGACCACATTTGTAATCAATCCTTTGAAATGGTGTTTTCAATTGTTCCATGAAGTTGAGACACTTGCAACAGTTGCAGCTGAGTTTCAAATGAGTTGCAGGGCGTTTTACATGCAATTCAAGTGTAATTAGGTTTCATGTAGTCTTCAAGCAACTGAAAGTTTCACCGTGTAAAGCCACCCTTAGTTTCACTGCTGTCGTAGTTACTCTTCTTTTCCTTTGTAGGGCTGTATAAATGAGCAGATAATGTTCACAGATGATCAAAAGCTTCAAACATCAAACGTTTAATGTTCTCAAATGTTTCCTTTCTGCGTTCTTAAGATGCCTCTGTGTATGTTTGTGTGTGTGTGTGTGTGCATGTTGTTGTAATTGACATTTTTTCTGTTGACACACTGCGGCTGTAGTGTACTAATACTAATGAAGTAACACTTGGTTGATACATACAGGTTGAGATTTTTATTATAGTTAGAACTGCAATAAGATTAAACATACCTGCATTTCCTAAGTGCCACCACTCAGCTTTAAATTAAGCATCTTTGCTTTACTTTTACTCTCCTATTTTGACCTTTTATCTCAGTATAGATCAAAATATTGCTTTAGAAATGAAGACTGTATTTGTTAAATGCCTCTTGTGCTAAGCCTCACCAAAAAGTACATATGGCTTGAGTTTTGTATAGCGTGTGTTGCATGTGTTAACAGAGTTTGTTATGCCACTGGGTAGGAGCTGGTCCCTCAAAGCGATTTCACGGGTATCTTCTGTCTCCATGTTTAATATCAAATGCAGATGAGTGCACATCCTTTCCCATACTTGATTGCGAATGCTGGTCTGTGGATTGTTTGTTTATATAACCTCTTGTCCATGAGGACCCCAACGTTGTGTAGCCGCACAGACAGAAGCTGGTGAGTTGCTGGTCCCACGGTTTGGAGAATAAACATGAGGTTTGTGCATTTGTTTTCGGAAGCATTCATACAATAACTTATCATCAGACCAAAACCTCATAACTGTGGTCTTTTTCACATCTTTTGAGAATGTTCTTTACTTTGTATGAACATTTAAGGACAAAAGGATCCATAGAAATGGTCCTAAATTATTGTTCTTGTTACATTAACTTACATTAAAGTTATGACTGTTTTCCCTTCCCTTACCATTTTGGGAATACAAGGTTCATTTATTTAAGTTCCAGTCAAAAAGGACTTTAGATACACGTTATTCATTTTTCAAGACATATTTCTGAGGAGATTAGATAGAAGATAATCCACTTGCACAAGGAAAGAGGAAGTCAAAGGAAAATAAGTGAAAAACAGTTTCCAAAACTGAATTAAAAAAAAAAA
>JAILXH010217242.1:6196-19263 GCA_023558415.1 Piaractus mesopotamicus
CCCCTAAGGCACGTAAATCAAGGTTTAAAATAGTACTAACAATCCCAGAGCAGGCCTTTGTAACAGCAAGGTTAACTGCGCTAGGGACCAACCTCAATTAATTTAAAAAGAATTCAAACTTTATTGGGCATTTAATAGAAAATTGACATATTTCTTTGGCTTTCATTGGTTTAGCTCTACAGCATTACAAAAATACACACCATACAACAGCCACAGCATGCAAATGTACACACCAGTCAAAAAACAACTGACTCATCACAGACCCCGTCTACGTGTCTGGAGTGATCTGATCATAAGTGAACTGCGAGATGTTTTGCCATTTACATCTGGCAATTTCTATGTGCCTCAAATTTGTGTCTCCAGTGACCACTTGATCGATTTTGCAACTGAAGAACTACTACTACATTAGTCTCTTACTGTATTTGTTGTTAGACGTAAGCCTTGTTAGTATAAATGTAAGGGCTGTTACAATAGTTCAAAACTGCAGTGATTGCTAATGCAAACTGTAAACTAATGTGAGAGGAGACAAAAAAATAAAGTATGCAGCTGCTTTCGTCTCTGCTGTGAAGACCACAGATTAAGGTGGTCCTTTGAATCTGTCAAGGACGCATCGAGACATTTCAGTGCTCACCCTACAAATGTTATGCGGTCACGGCACCCTCCGAATGCAGTCTGAGTGATTGGGTCACAATGCTTCTAAGAGATGCATTATCACAAAGCAGGACTTCTCACTTTCGACAGATAACTTAAGCCTAAAGTCAAGCCTGTCCAATGAGAAAAGAGCTGAGGGACATTCCTACTGGACAATCCCCAGCTTTGAATTTAAGTTAAGTTATCTGGCTAAGTCAGAATTCCTGCTTTGTGAAACACTCCCCCATTCACAACTGCACTGTCTACTTCTAGTCAGTAGTAACTGAGTTGTTACCCAAAATATTACTTCCTTGATCAACAGCTCCAACCACCTTTGTTTTATTATTAATAGTGAGATGATCATACCAAGCAACTAAATTAAATTTAAGAGCTTATATTAAAATTCTGTGGCATCTCAAGCAAATAAGAAAGTGACTACTCAGCGTCAGCATCGAGATATTTAAAACAGGGAACCTGTCCTATCTCGTGGTCTTATTACCTCAAGTGGATTGCAAAACCAGATTAATATTTTTTTGTATTTGTATCTAAACATGTTTGCTTTTTTGTCACATTTAGTTGTAAGCAGCTTTCATTACACAAGGTTCACTCTTTATACTTCAAGTAGCTAACAGTCCCATGGGTCTTATGCCAACACATTCCAAGTCCATCAAACTCTGCTATTAGGCAGTTAACGAGTTGTGCTAACATCACTATGACCCCTCCTCCCCACACAAACACAGCGACATCACATTCATGCAAGACAAAACAGAGAATGAATCACAAAACCAAGGAAAACCAGTTTGGGAGGTCCAGAGTCTGGCCAGTTTGGCATTTACTCTTCTTAAAACACAGACAAAACACTTACTAAGCCTAGTAATTAATTTTTGAATTGGATCAGTTGAAACTTTGCTGGACTAAGGCCTTTCAGGATCCAAGCTGAACATTCCAACCTAAATTAAATTAACAGAAACAAAAGAAAATCTGAATGTTGTGTTTTTGTGAAGTCATGAAGTGATGCATTTACAGCCTACAGCAGTTATAAGTTATAAAGAGTGTTGCAGCCCAGACTGCTTAAATGAAGCACAATACAGGCCAGCCAGTCAGAACAGAGATCATTTACGTAAATCAGTCTCAAAGGAACAGCAACAAAAATAGCCTGTTTAATTGTGAGGAGTCGATCATGGATATGTAAAAATAAATTATGACTGTTTTTACAGCCCTTTAAAATAATAAACAAAGCTAAATGTATATTAACAAGCATGAAATCCAATGTTGCACCACGGGACTACAAAATACATCCAGAGACACAAAAGACATAGCATAACTCAACAGCATTTAAAGTTACTTAGCATATCTGACTGGGTAGTGAGTAAATTTATATATCTGTCCATGAAGAGTCTAATAGTGCATCATATAAAATGAGACAACAAGAATGAGATAAGCAAAAAAAGAAAAGCAAAAAAGAAACCAAAAGAAAACAACAAAGACACAAGGAAGAGAAACTGGAAAAAAGTGTTGACAACACTGGGGTAGCCTACTTAACGCCATGTTAAATAAATTACACAATCAAACCACACAGCCAAGAATAGCAGCAATGAGTGGAGGAGGAGAGCAGGGGCACTAAAGCCTGTCTAATAGGTCTGGGTTTGTTTTTTTTTTACTTTTGTTTGGTGCACCTGAAGTCAACTAGATGAGCTACTCCTTATAGTCCTCTACAAGAACTCTATATACCTGTACGAACACTATATGGAGCCTATACGGACCTGTGCATATCTGTTTTGTCATTTACAGTACTATTCTACCTCAAGCTAAGATACACTGATACTCTGAAATCTGATTTCCATTAGAGTAACTGGTTAAAAAGCTAATTTGCACAGTTTTGTCCCATAAAAATAGCAGTGAGCAAAATGTAAAGAAACAATTGTATAGTCGGTGCAATGCGTTTTAGACAACATTTCACATACTGTACTGCACTAAATCCCTAACTATGCTCTCTAATTGCCTAACTATGCTATAAACTAATGATATATGCAGTTGGTCAGTATTCTTTAATTACGGACGATATCCACAATATGCTCAGAAAAACATATTGTGGAATTGCCCACCCCTAAATAAAAAGTGTGACAGCTAAAACAGCTATAGCAGCCATCTCAAAGCCTGCATTTTGCCTTATTTCTGTCAATTCTTAAAGACTTGTTTGTCATACTGTGTTAGAAACAACATAAACAAGTCAATATGGGATGACTTGACAGCTTTACTTCAGAAAAGTATGTGATAATTTAGGTATGCAGTTTAAAATATGACGTTCCACTACTTGTTCATACATTTGACTTGTAGATCCAGTGCAAAACTAAAGTAGTATATACCAAACATATCTTGGCTAAAAGACTACATTTGGAGTAAATTGTGAAAGTCTGACTTAACATCAAACTACTCCTTTAAAACCAGTGCTCATCTATAATAATGTTACAGTCCTTTCAGTGGGAGAGAAAGGGAAATAGTGCCAAATTGAGGCAAAAAGAAAAGTACTATCTCCATTACATGACAGACAGCAGAGCTCCCTACAACACAAAGAGCCTCAAAAACCTCTGGCAGCAGTGCTGCTCTCTGTGATCGAGAGCTAAAATAGTATCTTATTATCACTGGGAAATCGCAGTTGGCACCAGGCTGGCTGTAGTATCGCTGGCCTGAGGCTTCTCTTCACTTGTGGACTGTGTGCGCAGAAGGGGAGGGGGGCTAGGAAGCCTCTTATTTGGTCGTCTCTTGCGGGTGCTCTCGACGCCGGTTAAGGCTTAGCTGGAGTCTCCCTAACCACCAGAGCACCCGTGCCAAGCTTCGGCTTACCACCCTATTTACCTTGCCTGGCCACTTCTCGCTTTTTCACCGCCTCTGCGTGTGTATTCAAGACAGAGACTGATGGCAGATGATGACTGCTGGTGTGTGCAGAAATGATTACGGGGTCTGGAATGACAGTGGACTGTGTGCAATGAATGAATCAGAATCTAACAGGAGTGCTAATAAAGCCAGTCCACTTCTAGTATAGAGAACACTTCTTCTGTGATGAAATTTAAATGTTTCCAAAAACTGATGATATTTTATGATAGTCTGTATGTCAGTCCACAGATTTCTGCATCATTCATTCTTTCATTGAGATATAAAGAAAAGTCATTCAGAGTGGTTTGATGTAGAAGGGCTCAATGTAGAGAAGCTTTCTGGCTCAGGTTTCTTTATAGTGGTGGTGACAGAACCTAGAGGTCGCAATATGTACAGCACAAATACAGCCATTTTATTTCCTATTCCAAAATGATCACTGAACCTACATGTCTTCTGAGTTATTATATGTAATGTTGATGAGGGTAAAATAGTGGTAAATCTGAAAAAAATGTTTTGTTAGAGTTCTGTTTTGCCTTAGACCACCTAGAATACCCAAAACATTGCCCTCTGCCACGTATGGATTATAAAAATACTATTTAGGCCAAAAGCTTATCCCAGAACTACCATAAAACGATGTCTCAAGCATGAGGCTCTAACCATTTCAGTGATAACTTTGTGAGGTAGCTTCTGAAGGCATTGAGATGTCTGGTTCCCATCACCACAACTGTGAACAATTCTAATTTGGTAAGCTTCTCTAGAATGGCACATTTCACACCAACCCACTATGAATGACTTTGTTTACATTATAACCATGTAATTATGCAGAAATACTGACAAACAGGTGGAATTTCTTGAATGAACCCTGAGGACTGGTACTCTATGCTAAAAGAACATCTTACAAGCCTGACATGCTGTTCTGACAGAAAAGTTTTGGAACCTAACAGAATATGGTAAACACTGACCAGACATAAATCAGATTTCTAGAAAGAAAGGCAACTATTTACTTAATTTTTGTGTATTGGAATTATTCTTTCAAAACATTCTACAGCACCTTGCCAGTTATGTACAATGCTGTTAGCTGCCAGCTCCTGGCCATCATGTGTAAAGTGCACAAAACAGAATGGAAAAACTAAAAAACAACGGTTTGGCAGCAGGGGTGCTGCTGCTTTAGAGAATAGAATGTTATCATGGTTATTATCCAGCTTGTTATCCATCAACACTGCTAAAGCTGTAAAATCAACAAAAAATCAACAATATCACCCAGCACTACTGTGCACAGGGAGTGAGTGCAGAACTCCGTCTCTCTCTCATTCTCTCTCTAGCTCCTGTAATCACCCTCATAGCACCTATTTTTCAAGTACACCTCATGTTAGCCAAGGTGGCAGCCAAAAATGTATCATTAATGCTATCTGATTTGCTGCTGAAACAGAGCAGAACAAAGAGCCATTGTTCTTGCCCAGGGGCGGACATCCACCAGCTCAGTGGCAGTAACACTCTGTGCGCTGTCACACAAATCAGTGACAAAAATCTTGGCTGGTCATTGCTGCGTGTGTTGCATCAACTCCTCCCCCCATAGGGGGCAGAGAGAGCGTTACAGACATTTGCACACAGACAGACAGACAGACAGACAGACAGACAGACAGACACACACACACTCACACACACACACAGGAGGGAAAGAGGGAAAGAGAGCAATAAACAGGAAGCTGAACGGATAGGGTGAGTTGAGCTTTGAGTGGTGAGTGAGGGGGGGGGGCTTAGTGTCATGGGGATAAAACAAGGAAAAGTCTGGCCAAAACAAATGCAGGACATGGAAAAAGACTTGCACTGAAGCTACTATAAATGCCTTACTATTAAAACTCTTAGCAGGGGTGGCCAAGGCTACAGTAGTGTTGGTGGTCGTCGTTCTATTCCAGCCTCTAGTGGAGTTTAAATGAAGGTAATTTAAGGTATTGTTAGCTGTAAGGTATTGTTACTTAATGATTTAATTATGCACAGTTTTTTTTGATGGAATTCCCCTTTAAACCCAAACCTAGACAAAACAACGGATTTTCAAAAGTGATTCACCACTGGCATTGCAGTTTAGTCCAGGAATACTCTTAATCCATATTCCAGACATTGGCACCAATATCACATATCAAATGTGTAGCTGTGTGAATTATGGCTACTGCTAAAAGGGGTTGAGAGGTGGATTAAATGTTCAGAAATCACTGTACAGTAAGTATTACTGTATCTTACAAACTTGCTCGTGACATATACTGTCTTTCTGAAAGTCTGATGTCACCCGAGTCCATTTAGAGCAGAGTTAAGAGGCAACACACAATCAGAAATTGTATGTATTGACTCACCAGCATGTGCTCTTGATAGAACTGGTCTCCGATCATCTGGAGCTTCTGACCGATGCGCGCCTCCACGCTGTGTGGGGGCCGTCTCCGAGGCTCCATGGCGAGCTGGTCCTCCTGAAGCATGGCACCCTCAACGTGTTCAGGACGGGCAGATGGTGCCAGTAATAGCAAACCTGCACTACCTAATATAATAGAAAACATGGGTTACTGTAACAAACCACAAGAAAACAACATGTAAGAAGGCACTAGGTAATCCTGACATTTGAAGTGCTCACTACCACCACACAACTAAAAGTTGTCAATAAACCAATACTTAATAAGCAGTCAGTCAATAGTGTTAATTGTGCAATCAATAGTGTTAATAAGCATGGGAACTACAAGAACACTGCATTCTCGGGACAGCAAGGGTAGCTTGTTGCAAGTAAATGAGAACTGGCAGTTTCAGGGTTTAAGACTGCTGCATGTTATGCTCATTGAGTCCAAGCAAATGACCAGTCACCAGCCAGACTGTTATCGTTTTAGCAAGTGCTTAAGGCGTCAATAAATCAGACGTCAGGACCAAAATTTCTTGTTTGTTGTGGTTTCTAAACCTCAGGCTCCGAAGTTTTAAAATTAATAAACTACAGACCGCAAGGAATGAAAATGAAACAGGTTTTTTTTTTTTACACACAGAAGAAATCTCATCACAAGAAGACATGAGTCATAAAGGTCTAACTTAACATTAACAGAAGTTGAAAACAAAGTTCCTGCTTGGGATGGCAGAGTTCATCAACAGGTTGACCCTGAAGAGCTCAGAGGACACATAATGCAGACTTGTCTCTTACACAGACATAATCATGCTACTTACTCAAGCTTTTCATAGTGATAAGTGATGTTGAGATTCAGTCTGTTATACTGTGATAGAGAGTGTCAATTAGACTCTGTTTCTTATTATGTGAGAAATCAGTAGGAGAATTCAAAATATGCATCACCATGCAAACATCCAGCTATCATCACCGATTCATTGAGATTTTCTTCAGAAAAATGAGCAATAAAAATACTGAGGCAGTCATGGCATCCCTAGTTGTAAATTTGATACTGGTTGTTGGACAGTGCGACTAAAAAAGTAACTGTACAAGAGGCCATTCGTACATAAATGCAGATGGTGCAGACGGTTGAGTTAAGCTCTACAAGTGGCTGTGTGTCCATGGCCAGGCACTCTGCCAGAGGAACAACCCTAGCGTGCAGTCATTTAAATTGCAAAGTGACTGGGTACACACACAGGTAATAAAAGCAGCAGAGGCCAGGAGTATTAGACGCCACGAAGGCTTGAAGAGAAGGGAGAAGAAACCAACAGGTACAGTACTTTGCGTGTGTGTGTTTATATATATTTTTAAGTCTTTAACCCCTTAAAATCCCAGGCTTATTAGATATTAAGAATTATTATTCTGTAACTACAGGGACTTCAATACAAACTGGCTAAGCTATTCTTATGTTATAGAAGTGTGTAATAAAACTTTAAGGGGTTATGGCCATTTTCACTGGAAATTAAATAAATGAAGAGTGGTCTATGACTTTTTACTGCAGATACTTTTTACTGCAATACTGCAGACAAACTCAGCACCTGTGAAAGCAGTCATTCTCTTTCATTTGTAACATCTAAGCTTACCGTAGAATAGGCGTCTTGGCTCCTCAGACACTCCACAGGGCAGCATGCCGTTGGGCCGAGCTGGTGGCCGCCCCGGAGTCTGAGTGCCGCGCTCCTCCTGCTTTATCTCCCTGATTGAGGAACGCCAATATTGTGTATCCATCACAAACACATCATCTTCATCTTCATCCATGAGCAGGATCTCGCACACTGTCCACCTGCAAACACATACAGCAGAGATTCTTATCATTATCATCATTCATTAACATTGTCAACATGACTTTGACAAGCACAATGAAACTATGTGGTCAAGAACATACAAACAAGCACATACATGTTTTTAAATCTCATCAGGATGTGCAGCCATACACAGGTCCCATATGTATTACATATGTATACCTACATATATGTAATAAAACAAAATTAAGCCTAACCTCAAACCTGACCCTAACCTTAATTACTGTGACCAACAAGCAATAGTTTTGATTCTGTTATAGAAATTCGACACATAACTATTTTTCTAGTCCTCACATTGTTGGTATTGAACAAAGTTAGGATATTCCTGTCCTGAAAATCCACAAAAACCAACTCACATACAAATGCACACACACTTTCATACATGCAAAACCTTTCCTTGGCATGCACAAAAAACCGATTCTGAGTCTAAACAGAAGCTGCTTACAACTCATAGCCAGCACTTCAGCTGTAGGATAATAACAGTAAAGTTTCGCTTAGCTTGTGGGCGCTCGTGGTGCTGATTTAGATAAATAACAGCAATGAAACCACACACTGGGTCTGCGATTAGACAACTGCTTTACTATATTTAACTTTCCAGTGGTTTGGCAAAGCACCGGCAGAAACTGTGTCGCCTACTTGCTCCGTGTTCTGTGGTGGAGTCCGTGTGGTTTTTGCAAATAACGACAATTCTGGACGCAGCAGCTGAGACTGTTTGTCCCCGAAATGCCACCATGTCGATCCCACATAACAATTACGCTGCACAAGACATCGAAAAAAAGGCAAACACACACACACAAAACAGAAGCTTTCCATCACTGTATTTTGGCTGGGAATAGGCTTTGTAAGCTGTATCTTAATGTGCATGTACAGAGTCAGACACCACTAGGCCGATTTTATGAAGTCTATGGACCACAGCAACTGTCTAAAAATATCCACGGCAAATTATTAGTGACCATAGTAGTAACAAATAACTGAAACTGGGCACAAAGCTAAATTGACCGTTCTCCTACATGAGTAATCATGCACTAGTGTTTAAACTCGAAATGGGTGCTCCCAACTGAGAGAGCTTAGGCCATTATTTTTTAGTATGAACACTTTGTGCATGAACAACTGATGTAGCTGTATTCACTTCAAAGCCATGTCCACTACATTCAGATTGCACCAAGAGTGTGGACTCACAGCAAAGTGACATACAGCTCCCTCTGCTGCCCAGTGCACATAAAACCAAAAAAAATACAAACGCACAGTGGACACTATGCCTGAAGATGCCCAATGTTCATTGAATCCCTCGACTGAAACTCCTGAATTTAACAATGTATACTCTTTTCTCAAATGAACTACAATCAGTTACTACATACTGCTACCATAACACAATTTAACCACTCAAAAAGGCCGATATCAGTGTCAGTCCAGACCTTCTTTGAACAAACGGGGTACAGCTGAGTGGAAACGGTCAAAGTGGTCAACACAACAAAACGCTTGTTAGTCAACACAGAAACTTAGGAGAGAACCAAGAGACCAGTCCGACCTGTAAGCGCTCGCAGTGAAATCACTAGGTGACAAAAGCGCATCAACACGGCACTTAAAACACCGCCGCAGGTTAGATAATCACACACCTGAACTTCTGCAGTTCACAAAGTAAAACAGGCAAGTAAACGTCGAGAAAAGCCCCTGGAAGTCCTTGAAGGCTTCCTGTCCCAGTGACCGAGTTCAGCTCAGAGTGGATATATCCGTGCTTTTGTCCACGCTGAGAAGTGAGATTTTACATGTCACTATTTTCATAAAAACATTGCTGGCACTATCAGCTCACTTCTACAACAGTCCGCTTAGCGTTTCATTTGCAATGCAAACAATGCAAATACCCTCAATTGAGCCGAACGCTTTTTACACTACGTACTCGCGCCAACTTAACCTCACGGTGATGAGCTACATTAGCTATGCTGCTCGCACCGGTCAATGTTTGACTCAGTGTTATAAAGACTCTTGTTCTACATCACTACCAAGTCAAAACATCCAGGTTAATGTGCGGGAGTTCACCGTGTGGCGACCCCGCAAAGTGTCACAATTTCAGCCTAACATCTCGATAAAGTTGTCCGAAGTGTTTCAATATTAGTTTCCATTTCGCCGGTAGAGTTAAAACAGTCTTTACATTTCGTCTTGTGTTATAATAGTTCAACATTGCTATTACAACACAAGCGTTAAGTAGTAACTTAGCGTTAGCGACTGACTGTTTTGTTTACAAACACGCTCACATGCTTTATGTTGCAACGCTACGAAGCGTTTTGTGCTGTAATTCTATTTAGCTAGCTAGGTTAGCTATCTTTGAACTTATGAATTAATGCGAATGTGTCCTAAAAGTGTGAGGCAGTGAACCACTGCCAAACACTCACAGTTGTGTAAGCTAACCTCTTCCGACCGGTCTGGCTAATGCACTGCAAGTTAGCTATCTCACTTAACGTTACTGCGCTGAGGAGACTTCGGGTAAATGTGGAAAGACCGCGGTTTCAGACAGTTAGCTATAGCGTTAGCTAGCTAAGTGTTTACAATATGTAAATAACTTCTTGACTGACTGTCTAAAATCTGCTGTCAGTACAGTCGACAGAATTAGTCTGGGTTTCAGGATTAGCAGCGAGCGCGAAACTGTGAATGTAGCCCGGCAGCTCAGGCGGCTCACCCGGCTACTACTACGACTTCAAGTAAGCTAAGCTAGCTAGCCGAGTTAGCCACGCCTCGGAGAAAGCACGGCGAATATTCGTATCGGTCACACTGTAGCTACTGGCTGTAAGCAACACCCGCGGTATAAGTAAACGTCACACTCTGCTTAAATCCCACACGACTGATTAGACGTTTTTCGTATGTGGTGACACTGAACACCAAGCCCTGAACACCTCTAGAGAGCCACTCGCGTTACCTAAACCAGACAAAGTCCAAACAAAACCTGCAACGCCTAGTTGTGATCTGTACACGCTGCGAGTAATTAATACGCGAGATTCACCTCTGGTCGTTCTGTTTTAAAGTCCTTTATGTCCAGCCAGATTACCGCTAGAGCGATCTCTGCTCCTCTTCTCTCCACCTCTCTCCTCATTCTGCTCTTCACCTCCACCCGCAAAGCCTCATTTCCATCTACGTCACCGCCTCTGAACCCGCCCCGTGACACGTCACATCAGCCTTGTCAATAAACTTCTTTTAAAGGGCCAGTGATCCGTTTTGTTCTTCTTTACAGCAGCAGTGTTCAATGCTGCCCCTGGGGTAAAAAAGTAGGATTTCTAAATTAGCCTATTCACTTAAGCCACAAGCAAAAGCTGCCAAATAAGAGGAGACTGTCCTCAGTTTTGAGCCATCTTGAAGTCCTGGTTGACCTCCTGGAGTCCTCTCCCCCTGCACAGTTTAATGCAGGGCTTCCCAGTTCCAGTCCTGAGACCCTACACTATGCACATTTCTGTGTTTTCCCTCAGCCTGATTCAACGCATTAACTAATTAGCAAGCTCCTCGTGTGGTGGCTAAGATGTGTCATAGCTGGGAAAATACAAAAATGTGCAGAGCACGAGGTCAGAACTGGGATAGCGAACCCCTGTAATAATGTTTTCTCTGCTCTAAAACAACCAGTTCTACTTAGGATGAGAATTCAGAATTCACTGACTAGTTGAACAAGGAATGTTGGAGAAGAGAAAAAAACAAACAAAAAAAAACAATGTGCAGGACATGGAGGTACCAGAACTAAGAACCACTTGTTTTAAAATATTAATATTTTTAAGAGCATAGTTCTAGTTGTTTGACATGATATATTATCATGTTTTGCATGAACTGGCCATTTCCCACTCAATAGTATGTTTTTTGCGTCTACAGCTGACCTAATTAGCCTAATTGTATGTCGCACTGATGAATTGATAATGTAAATTGACCAAGCTAGACACTGAGTGAAAAATAACCACATAATATTGTGAAATTGTCCCCAAGATATGAGCAGGTGACACTAATCATGTTATAACAGGGGTACACAACTCCTGTCCTAGAGGACCGGTGTCCAGCACAGCTTGGTGATTTACCTACTAAGACACACTTGATTGTATTTCTCTGTTAATTGGCAGGGTTAGTGGGCGTGTTTAAGTAAGGAAACCTCCAAACTGCGCTGGACACCGGCTCTCCAGGATCGGAGTTGTGCACCCCTGTGTTATAACGTTACTACGTTCCATTTCTAAAAAGCACTGTGCGCTTCCAAATGTTGGAATACGCCTTTAAGACTCAGCGGTCACGTGCCTTTCTAGCCAATCAGAGCATTTGTTATGATCCCGCCCTCTTTCTTGCAACCAGACACGTGGAAGGGAAATTCCCAAAGCGGGAACGGCAACCCCGCTGAACTGCGGCGACCTGTCAAAGGCGCAAACTGCTATTTATTCGCATTTAAATTATGTTATTGCTATTGTTTTAGCTTCATATATTCGAGCTGACCAAATTGATAAGATTATCCAATATATTTGCAACCTAAACCCGTGTACTCATAATATAAAACTAACACAAAACCAACAACAGTAAACGTATTAGCCTTAAGAGTATGCTAAACGTGTTAGACTAAAGAGTAAAATCATCCTTTTCCTTAGCCAAAAACAACACAGATAAAAAGTATAGAAACTCTCTATGGAACTGTTAGTACATTCAGCCTAGAAACTGATGTTTGTTGGGCAGAAGTCCTTTCTTTTTGTGAAACGTTTGGTCTAAAATAAGACCATAATACTTGAAAGTGATAGGTGTGAGTGACAGCAAAGCAGTCAAGATGCTGTCAGAAACATGATAGAATGAAATTAAGTTCAAGAAAAGAATTAGTGACTAAATGTAACTGGCAAAAATAAAATAGAGGACAAAGTAGACTTTTTTCCATATAAACATACTTTAGCATGAATATTATGATTCCCATATACTTAAGGTACAAGCCATCAAAATGTAATTTAAGTACATAACACTGAGTAAATAATATAAGTTATGGTCCACACACTGAATATTTCAGTTGAATTCTTAACTAGCAATTTCAGTGAACAGTAGTATTTCAAGAGCATACGCGGGTCATCCAAGATTCTGTGTACTCCGTTCAAAACACAGCCGATTAGATGGAGGATCTGCGTCAAGAGCACGTTGGCAGGCTGCTCCGTGGTAGCTCTATTTATGCCTCTCTGGAATCTGGTTCTCGACGAGGGCAGCGGGGCAGGTGCTGGTTGTTATGATCTGGCCCTCTGCACCCTCAGGGACTAGGACTGATCAATAAACACTTGGACAGCTGGAGCAGAGGCGACCCAGCATTCTCTCACAGAGGACAATTCCCCACCACACACACACGCACACACACACACACACACACACAC
>JAILXH010217242.1:21523-43994 GCA_023558415.1 Piaractus mesopotamicus
ATGAAGCAACAGAGGAATCAACCAACCATGTTTTGATTTTCAATAGGTGGGACAAATTTTGTGAGAAAAAAAAGGTCAATCTGTCCTTCTAGAGGTTCAAGATACGTCACTGACTGTAAATGTGAGCAGCAGTCTAATTAGTGGGATGTTAGAAATGAGGAACACAGTAGTGGTCACATATATACCAAATATATACCAAAACTCTCTACTGAAAGAGTCACTGTCAACCTAGTACAAGGTAAAATTTATGCTAATACGTCTATCACAAGCTTCAAGTAAAGCATGGAATGTCTTTTTTTTGGAAGCTTCAAATGTCTGTGTTTAATCTAGAATGGCCAAAAAAATGTTAATGTGAATCACCATTAGCATAGTACTAACAGATTAAATAAAGAAGTTAGCATTATCATAGAGGTATTTTTTATTCCAAATTGAAGGCCTAGGAGGACACCATTTGTTAATTTAAAATAAGATTTGTTCTGCTGTTATTTATTAATTTAAAGTAAGTAATTACATTATAGATCAATTTTCACATCTGTGTCTACAGAGAAGTGATAAAGTTTAATAATAATAGAAGAGCTAGAGTTGTGTTTGATTTCTTTTATTATAGTTACTGTTCAGTGATAGCAATAGAAGGGAAGAAATCAGTAAATAAAAGTTAAATATTAATGTAAAGTCATATAAAGCAGTAATATAGAGCAAATGGATAAAGATAGATTCAAATGTCTCTTAAAAGCATGTATTGACCTGGACTGCTTAATAAAAGTTGGAATTTGCCATAGTTAAAAAAACTGAAAATTGACATTGTGTATACTGATTACATCACCGAGAGATAAAGAGAAGAGAAAAGCAAAGGCCCCAAGATTGGACCTTGTAGAACTCCATAAGAAATGTTACTATTTCTGATGAATGATTTCCCAGTAAATCAAAGAACTGTCTGTTTATTAAATATGGCTTAAACTTGGCTTACCCAGCATTCAAGATGGTGGATTAGAATCTTGTGATCAGCTGAATCGAATGCTGCAATAAGACCCAATATGACCAAAATAGAAGGATTTTGTGCATCACTACTAAGCATAAGGTAATTCAAGGTTAGGGTTAGAGACTGAAATTTCTTAAACATTTTGTTTGATATTTCTTAAGCATTTAATTGTTTGAAAATTTTTCTAGAACTTTATTTAAAAAGGAAGGTTTGAAATGGGTCCAAAAGTATTGAGTATGGAAGGATCTATGCTACTCTTTTTCAGTGGTGACTTGGCCAGGGCAGTTTAAAAAGCATCTGGAGAAGCATCTGTTGACAGAAAACATTTTAGTATAGTTAATATCTTAAAAAAATCATCTTAAAGAGTGAAAAAGTGACAGGGTCAAGATCATCAAATGTAACTTGTTTATAACTTTTAAAAAGCTTCTGATAGTTGATAACAGAGAAAGATGTCATAAATGATGTAGGCGGCTTCATTCATTGGAAAATATCTCAGCAGCCTATTTTAGTCTGGAAATGAATGCAAACTCTTTACAAATTTTAGGAGATAAATCACCATGAGATATTTTAGCAGAAAAGTTAAGGTTAATTGGTCAGTCTATGGTGAAAAAGGACTTTGGTATTGTCTTTGTGTTTATTAATTTGACTAGTAAGTATTACTGTCCAGATCTTTTCATAGCATTATTATAGGTGGACATCTGCCCTTGTACTTGCAGTTCAGTTTTCCCCCATAAGCGCTCTTTTATTAGCTTGTCTCTTTAAGCTGGTGTATTTCTTCATTTATCTATGGATGTTTATGAGTACCTGAGTTATTTTTCCATTTAACTGGTGCAAGAGTTCCAAGAGTTTCCTTTAATCTAGAAGACTATATAGCCAAACATATGTGGACAATTGATTATTACATCTATATGAGCTTGCTATATACCTCATTAAAAAACTATGGACAGTAATATGGAACTGGGCCTCCCCTTGATGAAGCATGACTCATCACATTTTCACTGCTCCAGAGTCCAGTGGCCACACACTTCACACCACTCCAGCTGATGCTTGGTATTGTGCATAGTGATCTTAGGCTTGTGTGCAGCTGCTTGGCCTGCTTTTGCTCAGTATTACATTACTGCATTTGGTCTCATGTCTACATTTCAAAGTAGGACAAAGATATATCCTCTCATTTACCATAGAAAAGACCTTTGTAAGCCCTTCTGCTTATAACTGTGCACCATTCTATACTATCTACAATACTTGATTTTAAATTTTCATATATTAATGCAAATCTCCACTGTCATTCTAATTTGCAGTCACACTGTCTGAAATCCTTTCATCCTCAAACCATTATCACCACAAACACCAAACTTCCCTTTCATACACCAATAACCTTGCATGAAATGCCAGTGCTGAGACAGAGGCCAGTCGCGTTGGAGCAGTTTGTGGCTGTGTACACACAGACTGTCTCCATTATATGGCCAATAGCTTATAGCTGTATTGCCATCCTATCAGCACTGGCCTGCTTTCTCGCACAAAACTTCCTTGTGACTTTTCATGAGAAATAATCCAGTGCTTTTTGCTAACGTGTTTATCTACTGTGCATAGTTCACTTGTATGATTGTAGCAGGCCAGTGTTTTCTGGAGTTTCCCTGTCCTATATATAGTTTTCCTTGCTCTATCATGTCTAATTCGGCTAAGCTAATTGCCACTATGTTACCCTATGCTGCATGCATGTCCATGCCGGGCATGATAAATGTAAATGTTTCCTGCTACAATACTTTACAATACATTACTGTTGGATGCAGTCTGAGAGAGTATATATGGTTACTGTCCAAAAAAAACAGTACCTCCATTTTTTTCCCATTTTAATTTTTCTACCAGCTTGTACACCAGCTTTACATGTGTGAAAATTTCATGATCAATGGACCAATAGAGATGCTCCCAAACTGCTTGGAATAAAATCTTTTTAAATGAACTTACATTAAAAGTCAAGTAAGTTGTTGACTTCTCCTGTAAAGTTGCCATTTTGTTTTTCTTTAGACAATGACGATATGCACTTTTAAAACAGGGCCTGACCTGATCTGGAAAATAGGCTTTAGTCAAAAAAGCCATTATAAATAAGAGAAGAATCTGGTCCTAGATCAGCACTGCTCTATTAAGAAGCTTTGTGAATAAGGGCCAAGAACTCAGACCTGAGAATTTGCAGCTAGGGGCTTATTATTGATTTGTTTCATTATAACGGCAATAAAATTGACTGAAATATTAAAGTAACAGTTCAGCATCAAATCAATTTTACACAATTTTCCTGTCAGCTCAAATGTAGTCGATCAGGTAAGACATGTTTGAAGTCCAAATTTTGCTTCTTTAGTTTAGTACTGGAGCTACAAGGCTAACATTGCTGTCAAACACTAAAGATCAAGTCACCTAAATCTTAACCTATAAATCTTTTCCCACAACGTTCTCTCAGCCCACTCAAACCACATCATTAAGATAACCCAGACTTGTCAAAGTGCTTTAGGGCACAGTATGACTAACTGTGAGCAATACAAACGAACAAAATTTCACCATGTTGGTAAACGCAGGGCCAGCCATATGCCAAATGAACTCTAGATTACATTCCCAGTTTCTGTTGAATTTATTACTATATTTAGAAATTTAAACACATCGTCAGTTTAAAAAAAATGAAAGATGACTGCTTAAGTTGGAACAATACTAGATGCTAACATTAGCCTTGAGAGAATGGTGTATTAAATTTAGTATGATTATTTGATACAGTTTGCAATTTGGTTCATTACTGTGCTCTACGTTACAGATTTTCATGTGTGAATATGTAATGATGGACAGCAGAAGAAAAACGCTACTTAGGAAGGATGAGGACATATCTGGAGCAGGTTGTGAGAAATGCTGACCATAACTTACTTAGTTAGCATTAGATTGTAGCAGTGTATTAGGTATTAACGGTCATGATTGTGTCACATTGCAGATAACAGCTTTCACCAGTTTTCATTTCATCACAAGCTTGTCACCTTGGTTATCTTAGTATAGCATCTAAACAATAAATGAGAGTAAGAAATGAAGGTAAAAAAATGCAAAAAGTTATTTTATATTAAGGCAATGCTGTTTGTGCGTGTGTGTATGGCCTCGTAGCTCCAGTGCTAAACTAAAGAAGTAAAATCTGCAGAAAATGAAAAATTTTGTAAATTAGATTTTTCAATGAACAGTTAGTAACTATGTTTCTAACTATATGTTCACTTGTTCAAAATTGTAGTTTAAAAATTTTCATTTTTTCAAATTGTTCGACTATGTTCACTACAACAAGTACATTCAAGAACAGCCTTGTGAAATCATGTCAATAAAGGAGAAATAAGTTAAGAATAAAGTTAAATGTAGATATGGCCAATTTTTGCCTTAGAATTATGAAACTAGACCTTTGTACTGGATATGTTATTATATGTTTATTATATGCTTATTATATACTGAAATAGTCAAACATTGAATATGATGTATAGAACTATGACAACTAATGCAGTGCCACATTTGGCTCAAAGGACTTGCAGGCTTGAGGGTTGATGTTGCCATTGAGCTTAATTGTGAAAATCCACTTACTTATATCCAGCATGAATAATGAATTAGGCCCTGTGGTGCTTCTCATCCCTTTCACTCGGAGGATTATCAATCTAGCATTCAACATGACATTTCGATGGCCAGATTTGGACAAAACAGCTCGCCGCCGGAATCCATGTCATGAGTTTGTCTGCTGATAGAGAGGCAGTAAAGAAAAGTGATGAATGATTCATATGAATAGAGACAGGACACTTTCAGCTGAAGTGTGTTTCTATGGAAACAGGGTGGAGAGGGAGGAGTAGGAGGCTGCACACACTCGTCTTTCACCGTCTCCCTGTTCTGATGGCAACAGAGTCATCATTGGCTTGCAGTGCCTGGCAGAGGGAGGAAGAATGTAAACATTCAGCTGGTAGAAAAATTACGGCCACTAGGGGAGCAAATCTCTGAACTCATTATGACTCGATTATGATTCTTTAAGGAAACACAAATGCACAAATTTGACTGCATCTATTCACTAGTATTTCAAGAAAGACAATAAATAAACAATATACCAAGTCTTTTATTTTGAGATTTGTATGTTAGTGTAGCTTTAATCAAGTATACACAATGTGAGCTGATGCTAGATCAGCATGCTCACCTTGAGAGTTCACCATCATCTTGCTGTCTTTTTTTAAACTTTGTTCAGCTCTGTCGTTTTGGTTTCTGTTGTCGTCTAAATTTAATTCAAACTAGCGGCTGCTTTTAGTTTGCTGAGTTTTTTTTTTTTTTTTTATGTTTTGTTTTTTTAATCCATTGCACCCAATGTTTTCCAAACCTTAAATAAAATTCTCAAATGTAGTGTTTTAATTAAGTTTAATAATACTTTGAAGTATATAATAAAAGTAATATACAGGCACACATTACTGATACCATTATTTTGGTGTTCAGTTTTTAAATGGCCTTAAATTAGCTAAAGAATGCATACTGACTTGTTTAAGACTTGAAAATTAGGACTAAGGACTTGACTGGAGAGTCCTTGGGTGGGACCTTGTATGTGTGTGTACATGTGTTTTTTAAACCTGAACATGCTTGAACCAGACTCCTGGCCTTTTTTCTTTTTGTGGCATAACCGTTGTCCTATTGAGTGTGTTGCAGTACATGCTGGGAATTGTAGTGCAGCACATTGTGAAATGGGATAATATTATAGAAAATAATTTTGCGGGCTGGACAGGATTGTGCCAGGGAACTGACATGGCCTGCGGGCCTTGTGTTTGACACATGGGCTTTACAGAAAAATACTTATATATGACATTCCACTGCAAATTTTAGTGCACATTTTTATTTATTTGCTGAGTTTAACATATTGAAAAAAATAAAACATAAAATTTATGCCATAACTATTGCACAGGTCAACTTTTTAGGTTTTATTTTACCTCAAATTCAGCAAGTAAACAATAATTGTGCATTAAAATGTGCAATGTCTGTGTAGAGGATGTGTTAACTTATTTTTTCTTAGAAAGTCAACAAAACATGTAATTTAACTGGGGTGTTCAGACTTTGGCATCCGACTGCAGAACTGTGTGAACTGGAAGAATCATTTAAGCATTCAAATGGTTCTTTGAGTTGTCACGGTTTATGTGTAAAAGTTTGAACACCCCTGGATAAAGTTTTTTTAAAGTTTTTCATTTGTCTATAAATGGTTTAATGGTTCTTTTCTGTGATGGAACCCATGTTGGTTCTTTAAAAAAAAAAAAAAAAACCCAGCTCAATGATAATGCTAACTTCTGCTGAATTCTAGTTTGTTGTTAGCACTAAGCCAAAGGCAATTCGCGTGAGCACTTTAAGGTAGGCTAAAGCTAGCTTCTTATTTTAATTTTCATTCCCCCTTAAAGAGTGCAGTAGACACTTTCTGCTGCGGGGTTTAAGGTGAAACAGAAAACAGAGGCTGGTATAGAGCTGCTGCCGCTGTTTTACTTTTTTTCTTACAAGCCATTAATTAAGCTGCTGATTGTATTCACAGTCATAGATGTATCAAGAACTTTCAGAAGGCTTACAGTGACTTTTTTTTCACAAAACTGTTCCTACATTAGAAATCAAAACATGATAGGTTGATTCCTCTGACACTTCACATTTATAATGATGATTAATCTAACGCATTAGACCTTCTCTTCTGCTCTTAAAGTCCTAACCAATAGGAGAGCTCACATAGCCATATCTACCTAGATACTACGGAAAAACCTTTCCAGCACTTAATAATGACCTAAGAGTACTATTATACTACTTGTAGAGTTTAAATACAAGCATGATTATACTGAATAAAAATTTGCTGAAAATAACAGGCATGCATTTTTTTAGTTGCTAGAAATTCTCTGAAGGCCTAGAAGGCACTAAGTGTTTCTCTCTGCTATTGTTACATGTCATAGAGCCTTTTTTGATACTATACAGAGCCCTTTTAGCCCCAAAATGAGTTTATACATTATTGAATATTATTATGATTCTCACATTACAAAATCCCCTCCAGATGCATTTTTAGACCTCTATGACCGCATCTAATAGATATGCAACAGAGAGGATGACCAAATGTAATCACCAACTGCACATGCGGACACAAACACACACGGCTGAACAATCACATGCTCCATTTCCCACAGTAGCCCCAGAACCTTCTTTGCTGCCCCCCATCTAACTATCTATCAATATGGATCATTCTACTGAATTGGTTCAAAGTCAGAGTTGAAAACACAATTAGGACTTTTAACTGACTTGGGCTTTAGAGTAAAATCCTTTTGCTTGGAGTGATCTTATGCCTTAATCATATATATTTTATTAAAGATAAACGACTGAACATTTTGTCACTAAAAAAACAGTAATAACACTGTTGATACTTTACCAAATATTTCAGAAGTGACTGTTTCATAGTGATGATTTTAGCAATTTTTTAATTTAGGGGTTGGTTTGGGACATGCAACTTCCAATAGAAAGTACTCTATAAACAATGAATTTGTATATAGTTAGCTCATGACTATCTCAATCAATGTCTTGGGTTTAAATAGATCATAACATAATTGTTGTAAATGTCCAATGTCTGAATACTTGGGTCTGCAATTAGAACAAACTGTAATCTATCTATCTATCTATCTATCTATCTATCTATCTATCTATCTATCTATCAGTCTGTCTGTCTGTCTGTCTGTCTGTGTGTCTGTGTGTCTGTCTGTCTATCTCTTTTTCTCTCTCTCTCTCGCTTACACCCTCTCACTCATGAACCTCTCCCACCCAAACATCCTCAAGGATATGAATCCTGCCTGGAGACCAACAGGGGGATTCCAGCAGCTCTGAACTGACAGGACTGTTGGTCTGTATGAATGCAATGACCTCAACCTCAAATGTCCGTTTCGATTCAGGTTGCCAATTGTGAAGGAAATGAGAGAAGCTAACTGTTCCAAAGTCTGAATATAAGAGTAATCCCTCTTTTTCTAAATCTTGTTTTCTGAATCCTGCCTAGAGACCAAAAGGGGGCTTTCCCTCCCCTCTCTGACTGGACGAGCTACATAGCAACCGCGTGAGCTGAGACAGCCAGTCAGGTATGGAGGAAGCGGCACACTGACCCAATAGCAGTGAGCTGAGCGGAGACACAGTGAGACACACTGACCCAGTAACAGGCTGCTGGCCTTCATGGACCGCCTTCAAGTCTCTTCTATTGGACCACCACTGATTAGCCACTTAAAGCCCATTTTAGCACTTTTTAGTTTATTTTCCAGTGGGCCTCATTCATTCATATTGATGGGTTCAATCCTCCACAATCATGTAATATTCAAGAGATCAGTTGTTTTCGCTCATGTGAAAGTTCCCTCAAGATATTTAAAGCTCTGAACATGTTGTAGACACAGAGTCCTTGAGTTTTAATATTTAAATATCATCGTTAAAGCCTTCGGTGCAAATGAATATTAAAGGGAAGCCAGATTGGTAATATTTTAGCTAGTGTTTTGGTTACATTCATTTCTAAAAGCACCCCGACGTTATACAGCTCATGATCAGATCATAGTGATAAATTAATTTCAGCTCATATGTACAGGCCGCATGCGTACATGAAAATATGAGAAATGTTAGAAATTAAGTAATGATTTGAAATGTTGGAAATAAAAAGTTGAAATATTGAACATATTACACTGACATATTACAAGTATTAGAATGAAACATTGGAAACATTATACTGACATATTTAATAAATTATCACTAAACATTGGAAATATTAGACTGAAATATTGCACATCTTTGAATGAAATACTGAAAAAATTACATTGAAATACTGACCGTGTTAGAATGAAATACAGAAATATCAGATTGAAATACTGCACATATTAGACTGAAATATTAAACATATCAAATTAAAATATCGAACATAGAATTAAAAGTAAGAAATATTACACTGAAGTATTAAACATATTACAATGCAACAGTGGAAATATTAAATGAAATACTGAAAACTTGGATTGAAATTGATTATGTATGTCTGATGTTATTGATGCTGTTTTTCTATCAGGGCGTGTTTGCACTCATGTCATGTGCTGTCTCTACACAGCCTGCATGCGTATGTTCAGCAGTGCACCTCATTCAGCAACCACAGAGAGAAAAAAGCAGAGGCTGTCAGTCATCTCGGGTGAAGGTGAGTGTGAATAATTGAACGTGGCGGGTGGGGAGGGTCATTTAGGCCTGACCCCTGCCTCCCTCCGACAGACAGAGAGATAGCTGGACTCCATTTGCCTCTGAGGAGGGGAGATGCCCTCACTTATTAGGCAAGGACACCCGATCCACACAGGTAAACAGAGAGTGCTAGACAGTAGCTCAGCTAGTGTCTGGAGAATGGACTGGGCCAGCATCTTAGACCCACACTGAGAGTGGCATGGGAACTGAAAACAGAGTTTGATTGAGGGTTCTTTGTTGAGAGATGGAGCTCAAGTATGTCAAGCATCACATGAGTTTTTCACGTGATGTCAAGATCAGGTCACATGAGTTTTTGAAATGCTATTCTATTATATACAAAGTGTTAGCTGATCCCAGCATGCTTACCTTGAGAATCTGGAAAATATGAGCCAAGGTTGCTAAATGTGTCCATGCTTCTACTAAATCCTGAACTTTAAAGTGCTCGGTTTGAGATCTGGGGTGGATCAATGTTTGTTAACAAGACTTACTAAAAAATTAAGATTATAAAATAGGTTATGTGGTACAGGCTATGTGGTACAGGCTGTGTAACATATTTTCCACAAATATAGAATAAAAACAGCCTACAGGATTGCCCTTGACCTGTGGGCCACTGGCAGCAGGCCTACATTACAGTTTTCAAAACTGTCCAAATTGTGCACTTAAACTATGCTACCAGGTTAACAAAGCAAAGTTCTGAGATAATGTTAATCTGCTGAGGTAGAAAACGCACAGACAGATTAGACTTTAATAACTAAAATACAGTACAATGCAAAAGCCAGAGATCACCTTTCATCATTTAATTTTCAGTCAAAACAGCCATTACAGGCTTAAGTTATTCATTTTTCAGCAGAAGATTAGATATAGGGTCAAAGGAAAAGGAAAATAAGTGAAACAAAAACAGGAGTTTCCAAATCCACAGTTATTTTTCTCTTGGAAAATTGATGACAAAAGCACAACTATTCAATTTCAATAATGCTCAAGTAGAGTAAAAATCTTCCAAAATAATGCCTAAGTAGGATATAATAATAAATTACTATTACTCAAGAACAGTGACAAATTGTGACTCTCATAGGTCACAAAAAATTAAACAGCTCTATTATAATGGTGTTTATAATATATAATATAGATGTTATAATGCTAGCACCTTTATGGGATTTTAATGGTATATTAATGCTAAGCTATTGGCTATTTGCATTGACATTTTTGGGCCATTCTAAATTTACCACCGACATTTAAAGCTTGTAAAATATCCAGTAAGAAGACAGGCAGTGCAGAGGTAGAGTTTGCAACAGTTAGAGCAGAGGTGAGTATTCTCAGTTTCACTAGGAGTTCCAAGAACAGTTCTGTATGGCAAAGAATGTTCAGCCTCCAAATGTACTACTTTTCTAAGCATTTTGGCTCCATTTTGACACTATTGTTTTCTCTGCACAGCGTTTATAACCTTATAACATTGTCAAGCAGCTCAGTGTCATTGACAATAATATTTTATTTGTGCATATTTCTGGCTTAGAAAACATATTAACATTTATTTTACCTTGTAGTAGTTTCACAGAGCTTCAGTTTCTCTGGAGCCCTGACATAGGTCTGCTGCTGTTTTCCCTCTGACTGAAATGCACTGGTCAGGCTATCAGTTGTACCTACTACTACTTTGGGGTCAGTTTGACTCTTTTTAATGTTTAATGTCTTAAGAGACAAATGACATATTTTTTTGTATTCAAATTTAATGATTTTGCTAATGTAAAGGGGCCACTGGGTAAACATAAAATTACCACGATGACATGTTTTCAATGTCCTGTTCACGTTTTGTGAGCATCGATGTTCTTTGGGGTCAGTTTGACCTCAGGCTGTTTTAGTTGTGTAAAACATAAGAAATACCAACATTTTACAGACATTTGTTTTGATTGTTTTGGATGATATTGAGGTCACTATAACATTCAATTTCATAATTTTCAGAAATACTTCCCTCTGTTTTAGGGTCCTGACCAAAAATGACCATACTATAATAGTGCAAGAACCACTGATAGTTCACACGACATGGTGGAGGGGAAAACGTAATTCCCATGAGAACTTTAATATTTCCCAGACGTTTAAATTGCTGCGGTCAAACTGATCCCAAAGATAAAAGGTGTTACTAATTTTGAAAATACCAGGATGCCTAGAATTTCAAGAAGGCCTAGAATGATGTCTTTTTCCACAAAATTGCTCCCACCCATTGTTAATTGAAATATGACTGGTTGATTCCTTTATCAGTTACTAATTGTGTTAAGTTGGGTCTACACTACATAATTTGTAGCCCACATTTAGACCCAATTTGTTCCTTCTGACAAATTTTCCAGGTCAGGAAACGATTGGGGGTGTGGATGATCTGGTAGTGTGAGATGGGAAATGAGACAGTCCTCAGCTTTCCAACTGCTTGTTGAGTTCAGGTGAATAATCACTCTCTTTACAGTTTAAATCAGCAGCCAGTTCATGGTAAAATATTTCTCACACTTTTCATATGTGTTTTAACCCTATAATTATTCCCAGTCTGCATGTTTTCTATGCTTTTTGTGCATGCATAAAAGAACAAACAGGTCCCGTTCAGTTTAGCTTTGTTTGTGTTATGTAATGGGGAGGGGGGGTGGACAGTGTGTAAACGATCTGGGATATTGAGTGCTTTCTGTAGCCAAAACGTATTATCTCTGTTGGACCCTATTTTTAAAAATTGTAAAAGTTGTGTGGCGTAAGTCCAGTTTAGGGGTTAATTTGAAAGCATAGGACTTCACTTCTGCTCCTAAGGGCCTAACAAATGGGAGAGCTTACTTGGCTGTATCTGCCTAGATACAACAGTGGAAAATAAATCCTGATTGGATGATTTACCTTTTGGCATTTCAAGAATTTAGCCATTTTGTTTCCAGTGAGAACCTAACAATGAACTAAGAGCATCACAACAATACTTGCATGATGATTATACTAAACAAAAATGAACTAAAATTTACAGACGTGTTTTTTTCATTTCACATAAAGCATTAGGCCTTCTCTGAACTGAATGAAATGTATGAAATGCATGTCACAGCCTGTCAAGAATAAAGTCTGTAAAGACTGTTTCTGAAATATTTATCACCCATCTCATTAAATGAGTGTGTACTGTATGAGTGATGGTGGTGGTGGTGGTGGTGGTGGTGGTGGTTGGCGGGGGGTGGGGGGGTGGTTTAGGGTGCAACAAAAATATCATTTGAAATGTATGAGTCACTTGATGAAACAACTGAAAGCCTCGACTTTAGAGTCAAACAACAAATGTGTTGGGTTGTGAGGAACTCTGGAACAGCTGGAAACAATCTGAAAGACAACTGTTTGAATGCAATGACATCAACTTCAAATATCTGTTCTGATGCCAGACTATTGGGTTTGAAGCAAAAAACATCAAGCCTTAAAGATAATAGTCAAAATCTGAAAATATTTTTCCTGTTTCTGAATTAAAAAACGCAATTCCCTCCATAGGTACTGAAATTCTGATTTTTGCCATACACTCAGGCACTGCTTATCTCAAAAAACTTATCTCAAAATTAGTGCAAAATAAAATGGCTATATTTATCTTGTAGACATCATGGCATCAGGTAATGTATTCATGACCTATTAATGTAATAACTTTCTGTGAGCTTTTAGAGGCATTACATTTTTTAGACGTCTGGTTCCTATCACCACCACTGTGAACGATTCTGACTCTGTAAGCTTCTCTACAACAGAGAATTTCACTCCAAACCACTGTGAATGACTTTGTTTACATCTTAACCTTTTAATTATGTAGACAATTTGAAAAACTGGTGTTCCTCTGCGGTAACAGCCTCTACTCTTCTGTGGAGGCTTCACACTAGATTTACTGTAAGAAACAGTGAGCTCAGATACTGATGTTGCATGATTAGTTTGGGATAACAAACATCAAAAGGAATTAGATGGAGCTCCATCACTCCAGTTCCATTGCTCCACAGCCAACTGCTGGGCTTAATATCCCTCTAGCTAATGCTTGCCATTGGGTATAGTGACTTTAACCTGGATTTACCACTATTTAACATCATCAGCATTTCATCTAAAACTCATCTAAGACACGTGTATGTTAACTGGTCATTTTAGATAGTAAATAAAATTTTTTACCTGGGAGTGTAAAAGATTTACCTTGTACACATCACAACCCCTGATTCTAATCAGCACCACTGTAAAGAAATCTGGCTCTGTAAATTTAAACTGTATATGTTAGCTCACAATCTGTCCCAATAACTCTTCTGATTCTCCAATCCACAGCCACTGGAAATCCTTAACATGCTCTTTCATGCATTAGCCATGAGCCTGTCTTCTCAATCGTAAATGAATCCATCTGTTCCACTGCTAGCTTGACTATCTTGTATTTCCTGTCTGACTAGGTCTGTTAAGGCCGATCATTATCACTGAGGGAGGTTGACCACTGTTCGTTATGTCTGAAGGGGATTGACCACTGCTGTGCTTTTGGCAGGAACATGCTATTGTTTTGATCCCTTTGTGACTTTTGACCTCCTTTAGAACCTGGACGGACAGGATCGGCAGGTTCAGGATGTCTGATGTTTCCCGCCACAGCTATTTCCAAACACACTGCATCTAATCTTCATAGACCATCTCTGACACAGCATTTGATACATGAAGGGAAGAAAGTTATTTGAAACTAACACATTGTAGGTTTTGTAGGACAATGAGAGAAAACTAATGAATTCAGGTTATTAAACTGTTATTTACGGAATTCTTAGAGGCAGTATTTGCAATTTAAAGCTCATAAACCTATACATACAAAATTACAGACCTAAACAATTATATATACTTTGAGCTGGTGACTGCATCACTCCTAATCAGTATACCTTCCTTTGAATGTGTTCAGTTTCTTGCCTTCCACACTAATGTCCTCATGGCTGACATTCAATTTTACCTCAATTGCTAGTCAACCAAAATTAAAGGGAATTCCACCAATATTTTAAAATTTCTTCAGAATTCAATGATAGAGATGTAAACAAATGAGCCTTTCTATATGATTAATAAACTCTTAACAGTGTATCAGTAATGCAAAACCTAACCCTAACCCTGGCTCTAATCTTAACTCTAACCTTAACCTCAACCCAAAACCTAATCCTAAACTTCACTCTGGCCCTAATCCTAAACCTTACTTTAACCAAAACCTAATCCAGTTAAACTCCAGTCACAGAATGGTGTCAGCAGTGTGTGAAAATGCACATTTTCTGTTGAAGATAAATTCCACTGATTTTTCTAAATTGCTGTATAATTAAACAGTTAAGATGTAAACAAAGTCATTTAGAGTGGTTTGATGTGAAATCCTCTATTGTAGACAAAATGATTGAGTCATAATTGTCCACATTGGTGTTAATAGAAACCAGATGTCTGAAGAGTTTAAGATCTCTAAAAGCTACCTCTCAGAAAGTTATTATATGAAGCGGTTATGAAAATGTTGCTGAGATGTTTTTCACAATAGTTTTGAAAAGGTTTTAGACTAAAAGATATTTTTAAGATCTATTTATGGTTGAAAGGTACATGCAGGGTGTTGTAAGTCAAAATAGTACACTTAGAAAAACCTTCTTTTTCAGCTTTAACACTAGTTTACCTTTATTTATATTACATATAAAAACTCAGAACACATGTGTAGGTCCACTGGTGGTTTTGGATAGTAAATGAAATGGTTATAAGTGCCTTGCAGACATTATGACTCGTGATTCTTATCACCACCACTTTGAAATTTGAATTTTTGAAAGAAACGTCCTTTAATTTGTGTGTGCATGCGTGTTGCATTAGTATTCTAGCCTGTTGTGTGTCTTAATGTCTTCTAGGGTCGACTAAACCTTTGATAACTGCTAAAACAAGTGAAATAATTAGAAGATTTTGAGAGCCTAACAACTAAAATTCCAGGTTTAGTGTAATATTCATGTTTTATGTTAAAATTACTTTATAATGTATCATTCAGAAACTATTGTAAGGTCTGGTCACTTCTGTCAAACTATTATTTAAATTATGTAGTTACAGGAGTGAGGGATTGAAGTGTGGGCCAGACTTATAAGGCCGCTTTCCTAGACAGCCTAGTCCTGGACTAAACTGACAATGGAGATTCACCATTAAAAATGCATTTTAGTCTAGGAATAGGCTTAATCTGGGTTTGGGAAACTGGCCCTTAGTATGTAAAGGGTTCATTTGAATTTTTACAGCCTCCACTGAATTGAGAGTCTGCTGGGTATCTAAATTGCCCTAAGACCAAAAATATCCCAGCCATGTGGTCTACTAGCACAGAAAGGAAAATACTTTTTTGTTTTTTCTGTGGTGGAGATAATGGCTGTTTTAAATGATCAAATAATTTTTTTTTTTAGTAATTTGCAGGTGTTTTTCATCTTAACGCTTTAATATGTGAATAGACTTTTACTGAGTCACAGAATCTTTACTGCATCCAGATCGTAATTGTAATTAACAATGTTTTCTATCCAGTGTATGTGCATTACATGCGTTTTATAACCCCTTGTATTATGATATATATAACCTAATATAAATAGTATATAACCTAATCTATTTGGAAAAGACTTGAGTGATTATACTTTTTTGCTACACTCGAGTATTATTTTGGAAGACTTGTAGTGATACTGAAATTGAAAACTTCAATTATGCTTCCAGGAAAAAAAACATACTGTTTATTACTTACATTTTCATTTAGACCTTTAAAGTACTCATTACAAGTCTCAAATGCTCTCTTTCTGATCAATTTCTGCACAATTTAAATTGTTTTTTTTTTTTTCTATTAACACCTATTCACATCAATGTAAAATGAAACTGCCTAGAACTATGTTCATTATCTTTGTGTAGGAGCGGCATCACTCAGTCACTGCACCACTAAAAATAAATAAATAAGTGAGTAAGTAAATAAATAAATAAATAAATAAAAATTTACTTTTTTACTTCTATACACATTTTACTGTAGTGTGTTTAAATCTTGCTACTTTTTTTTACTCTCACTATATTTGTGGTTCCGTGCAGTCACTTATAATTGAGTAGATTTTAACTGTTGCAACCCAGAATAAAATAAATATCATATAATATTTAAATTATAGAACAATGAACAAAAGGTTGTGCAAACATTTAAATATATTTACTTATCAGTGTGAGTGAGGCCTACGTTGATCTGTTCACTTCCTCAAAAAATCTTTAGTGCAATAAAAATACTATTGTGCAATATCAGTACAAGGCCATACAATCCAGCAACTGTAAATGAGTCTCCAGACAGTTAACTGCACAAAATTCATGCTTTAATTAGTGCACCTGGTTTGGAATTTTTTATTTGTTCATTCAATGTGTGCATGAGTAGAGTCACATACAGTAACTTGCATAATATTAACTGCAAGTTAATATTATGCATAATTGCATAATATTTAATATTTACAATATTGCAGTAAAATAAAACTTTAGGTTGAAACAGTTGCACATTCTGTACTATTTTCTTATGACCAGCCTTCAGCTAAAATCATGTTGTATTTTCCAACATCATCAGCACCACATATTCCACTTACCTGTGTGAGTAAGCGTTGAGTAAGCAGACATGCTGGAGCTTATTTAGGAGTTAATTACCCGTGAATGGCTTAAAATGGGTCTGCATGAAAGGACTGCAGTGAGGGGCTGGAGCGATTGAGGAGAGCTGCACTGATACACTCACTCAACAGCTGCTAATTATTCCAGCCCGGAGCTCGGCAGATCTGGTGTCGGCCTTCACTCCACCTACTAAACATTTATCTGCCCTCATCCATTTTTAATCAGCCACCATTATCGCCCAACAATGTAGGAAGGAGCCAGACCCTTACCTGATACCAGACACGATGCGAACACTGAAAAAAACAACACACACACACACACGCCTATTTAATGTCTGTGGATGATCACATACACTCCAGTGCAAAAAAGGGCCAAGCACAAAATAGTAAAACATTAAGCTTTTAGCGGCTTTAATAACAAATCATTAGTCAGTAAATTTGCAAGAATTAAACAAATAGATAGAGTAACTTAGTATGACACAGCTTTTCCCTTTGATTTCTATGAATGTTGAAGTCTTGTGGGTAAACTTGCAGACAGCCTTTTACAGAAAGGACGGTCAATATTGTTTCACTCAGCATTAATGGCTTTAATTTCTTTAAGGTTTAAATCTGGACTCTGATCAGCCCAAAACCATAAGTAAAAAACATTAGTATTTTGGGCTTGGCCTACTCTTTTTTTTCTTTTTTATCTGGGAGTGTACATGTATACATACTTTCATGCATACTTACAGCCATTTCTTCTGCATCGAATGAACTTAAATATGGCATTTTTCTGCCAATTCTTGTGCATAATTTAAATTTTTTGCTAAGTTTACATATTTACAAAAAAACTCCAGAAATTATCAAAGAACCTTTGCACAGGACACATTTTTTGTTTGTTTGTTTCTGTTTTTCTTTGTTTTCTAATATGCTAAATTCAGCAAATAACCAGTAAAAGTGTGTTCTATACAGAGAATATGTAGTGGTGTCACCTCAAAAATCTATACAGCTCCTTAATTATTGGTACCCTTGGTAAAAAATGGGGTAAAAAAGCCCATAAATATGTCACTGTGGTTAATTAGCTCAACCTGCCACTGACAATATGAGAGAAATCAAACATTTTATTTACGTAAATTTAGTGTAAGAAAGCAAAAAATTCGTCTCAAAAAATTTTTTTTAGACAAAACCACGTGTCATAATTATTGATATCACTGCATTTAGCACATTGTACCACCTCCATTTGCCAATATAATAATGATTCCTATAATGTGATCGGAAAATACAGAACAAACAATCTGAGATCACTCCTTAATTCAGAATCTCTACAGATCCTCCAAGCAAACCACACTGGTTTTCTTTTCTAGTTCAGGTTCACTACAGCTGTAAATGTTTTAAACTTCTTAGTTATTGATCCTACTTTGAATATGAAACATTTTAAGCTGGTAACCATTTTTTATAACCATTGCCTGATTTATGAAGGGCAACACACTTTTGTTTCATTTCATTTGAGTTCTCTGCACTCCAGATCACTCTTCTTCCAGATCACAGTAATTTAGCCACTGTGTCACCTCATTTTAGTATCCTAGTGGAACAGGAAGTTATGGATGACCACTTCAAAGGGCTCATATAATACATTTCTTTGTATTTTATTTTTTCCATGATGTCCACTTGTAATATTTGTGTGATTTTGTGCACCAAAAATGGTCATAATTCATTTTTAGCCCTTAAAATTAAACAGTACGTTTTTGTTACTGTGCCTTTAAGACTGTACAAGAGAATATAAGAGAAATGAGCTCTGTTCTGATTGGCTATGCAGTATAGTGCCTTATTCAAAAAGCACTCAGAAACACATCTTACAACTTCAGTGTTCAGAATGGGTGGGGCTAAACTGCTGTAAGCTGAATGGGTATATGTAATTGTTTTTTTAATGACATCACAGAAACAATGAATTACAAAACAGGCTGTTTTTGCAGTTTAGCTTACATATATGGACGGAGTAGTGAATGGTCCATTTTGAAACATGTTTTACTGTTTTACTTAAAACTTCTTTATTTAAAAAAAAGTGAGGGCAGTGTGGTTTTCCAAGAAATGGAAGCTTTAGATGTGAAGTTTTTGAACACACAGGTGGACTTATAAATAATATAAATGGGAACATACTTCAGTGACATTTTGTTCATAAGACTTTCTACGGGTGCCAGCAATTGTGATATATATGGTATTGTAAAAAAAAACCTGTGTATTGTTATAGGCAGGCAATCACACTATTGTACGCACATAGACACACACACACATACACACTCATATGCATAAACAAAAACATGTGTTCTGACTCAGTGCACCACAAACACAGCTGCGTAAAGAGCTGTGAAAACCAAATCCTCTTCATTTCATCCTGAGGATGAAACGGCAGATTTCGGCAGACTCAGCGCTTTCTGCTTTTGAACTATAATTTGCACAGCACTTGGTTAAACAATATGTTGGAGGTTGACAGATAAAAAGGTTGAGGCCCACCCATGTCCAGATGAGCAATGATGTCATGACATGGCATCGTCATGTAGCTGCAGTGACCTTCAAATGGACGTGAGCTGCCAGATTCTGCTGTCACTGCACTAGTTTAACACTGCTGCTCTCTGCTTCCTTACCCTGGATCCACATCTTCATTTGAACCAATCTGCTAATTTGTGAGCAAAAAGCAATACATCTATGTTTAAATGAAAGTTAACTTTGCTTTATTTTTTGTTACATTACATTACATTTACATTATTTAGTTTTTTTCATTTAGTCTAATGAGTCTAGTTGTGTTCTTAGCAAGGACACACTTGGAAAAGAGATTGTTGATCTGATTTGACTTCCCTGGTTAAGCAAAGTTTTATTTAAAAGGGAATTTCACAGACTTTTCAAAATATACACATAATTCAATTATTGAAATGTCAACATACGTCAGTCAGAGCGGTTTGATGCGAAATGATTTATTGTAGAAAAATTTATCAGTTCACTTTTCTTAACAATGGTGGTGATAGGAACCAGGGGTCACTTTGACCCCGTTTACAACTAGTCACTTTATATGACTATCATCTGGATTGTATCCTGATAAGCCACATGCATTTACACTTGGCAGTCAAATGCATCTCCAGTTAGTTGGACTGAAAGCCATTTGCTATGTGGGATAGAATATGCAAATTCGCTCATCATGTGGCTAAAACCGTTTATCCGCTCAGCCTTTTTTTTTATTCTGCAGTTTGTTTTGCATGGTAGTGTCTGTCCATGTTGCTGTCAAGCATTTTGTTTTATCTAGTGTGATTATTGTCCTCATAGACAAGGATCACGAGTTCACTGACTTACACTGCCGTAACATGTGACTCAAATGCACCTCAGACCACCTCCTGAAGTGGTTACAGTGATCAGATTTGTTTTAAAAGCATCTTGGGTGACTTTACACTTGCATTTCTATGTGGCTTGGCCTGATCAGGTATAATCCTGATAGTCAAGACATGAAGTGACCAGGTGCAAACAGAGTCTAAAATATGGCCATTTTATTTACAATCAATTTATTATCAAAAATGATCTCGAACCAACACACGTTTGCTGACCTTTGATGTGTCCTTTGGGAAAATATAGGTGAATATGAAAGTATGTTTTCTTTGGGTAGCCTTAAAACAGCTTGTATGTATGTCTCCACCATGAATTAATGCAAAAAATATTTTAGCCCAAAACTATCAGAAAACAATGTCTCAGACATCAGGCGTATTTCCAGCCACATTTTGTAATACTTTTCAGTGAGGTAGCTTTTAGAGGCATTAAACCCTTCAGACGCTCAAGTATTTCACATCAAACCTCTCTAAATGACTGTGTACATATTAACTACATTAGGCAGAAATGTACAAAAAATGGTGAAATTTCCCTGAATTTGAATATTCATTCCTTTATTGTTAGCTATCTAGACCTTGTCAATATATCATTGTGTCATTGTCATGTCTTATATGTATAATAGGTTAACATGGACAAAACCAAAGAACCATTTAATGGAATCTGTTATTGTAAAGTACACAATTTCCATTTGATGCTATTTTTAATCAGGAACAACATGATTCTTTAGTTTATTACTATTTTTTGCATATACACAATGCAATTATCTGCAGATGTCAGACTGCCATACCTAACATTTGACATACTGACAGGAAGCACCTTTTTAAGATACAGCAAGTCGAATCTGGCAAAGATCTGTTAAAATCTGCATATGCAGATTTGCATGATAAAAATGTGTAAATTACAAAACCTTAAAAAATTCTCTGCATCATATAGTAGATACAGCTCACTCTGTATGAGGCTAAGCTGTTGGTCCATGAAGTTCTGAATGTCACGATGAATCAGCAATGTGTATGAATGACTAAAGGCAAAGTCACACAGTGAAAGAGAGACTGGGCACATGAACTCTCAAAGGTAGCCTAAGGTTTCACTAATGGACTTTAATGAGTGTGTAGCAGTAACACTGTTCAGTGTAGCTAGACTGCAAATTCAAACAACTGTCAGATTTGTAATTACACTTAACAAGTAACTAGTAATTATAATTATTAGTAATTTGTAAAGCTGTCAAAATACAGGAAAATTCAAATCATTTAATCCCTATTAAATATATTGATGCTGTACAAAGAAAAACATTTATCTCCAAATGGTAACTTTGCAGGTGAAGGCAAAAACTTTTTAAACTTTTAATGTAGGTTAATGTACAGAGGTTTTATTCCAAGTGATTTTGGAGCTTTTCTATTGGTCCATTTATCAAGAAATGTTCACACAATGCAGAGGGCAGCTGCCATGCGCAAATGATGTAGAAAAGTAAAAATCAACAAAAATGGAGATTTTCTCTGGACAGCGATGATATGTCCTTTGTGTGTCAGCAGAGAAACAAATATTGCTAAATTAAAATATGTTCGAGGAAAGAACAGCCCTGAGTGTGGAAACACCACTATATCATAAATACACTGTTCTTCTAATGCACCTACATTGTTCTTCAAGCCAGGAAAACAACAGAATTGCAATGCTACAGCCTAAGATGACTGGATGCGGCCTTCTTTTGTTTAAGCTTCATGAGGAACATCTTTCTCCAATTTTTAGGTACAATGGCTCACATTTATCAAACGTCTTGGAGTATTAAAACAGATCTAGGATCAGCTTATGCTTTTTATCTGGCTATCACTAAATAAAATTCCATGACCTGATCTTCGACCAGTGCTCTTACCCTGAGATGCTTGATATATGTAGGCCGATGTTTCTGGCATTTAGATTACACGCTGAGAACTAACACTGTGGCCTCCATAAGCTCAAATGCACTTGCAATGATGTCTACACGGACCTTTGTTTTTTAATTATTGGCCACGTATATATTAAAAATTGACTAATTACATTCTATTGCTTGGAGCTTGGAATGCTAAGTCTCATCTTGGCTTTGGAAGCTGTAGTTTAGCGGGCGAGCTGTAGCTGACATGCTTCAGCAGGCTCTTTCAGGAGTCGCTCTCAGCAATTTGTACTTACAGCCACGAGAATAATTATCTCGTACTCCCCGCGCCAGACGCTTCAGGCCCTCCGCCAGCGGTAACCTAAGCCCTCTTCTTGAAAAATTCAGAAGCTATTAAACAAAAAAAAAAAAACACACACACACACACACACACACACACACACACACACACACACACACACACACACACAC
>JAILXH010217325.1:18911-28987 GCA_023558415.1 Piaractus mesopotamicus
AATTATTATTTCAATTATTTTCATTCGCTGCTCTTAAACGTACTAGAGATATTCACTCAAGTCTCTATGGCCGCAATTACTGCCATTTACTGGCGCAGAAAAATAGCAGTAATTTCCAGCTGCGGAAACAGTTGAAGTGTTACATTGCAAAATGCTGTGTTTCCATTAATAAAACATTTAGATATAGCAAATTTTTAAAAAGAATAATAGATGTATAATGGGAAACATATTTTAATTTTCTGAAGGTGGTATTTCTCAGAATAACTGTTAACAAACTATTGAGCTTCAAGTCAAGTCTAGTCAAAGTTTATTTATATAGTGCTTTTTACAACAAGCGTTGTCGCACAGCAGCTTTGCAGAAAAATCCGGGTCCAAGCCCTCATGAGCAAGCCAATGGTGACAGTGGCAAGGAAATACTCCCTCCTCTGGTCAAAACCGGAAAGCAAAACAATAACACAAGAGCAATATGAAGAGAGAATAAGGTTTTAACAGCAGTGTAAAATATTAAAATACAGAAAAGGGGAAAAGCAGGTGAAGCAATGGCTATGAATAAACAGTTAGAGTCTGTGCAGCAGCAGTATCATTAGAAGGGTCAGCAGCCTGCAGATGAGGTTTGCACAGTGTTATAAAGTAGGAAGCTCCATGGTGGTTCCACGGTGGTTTGCTGTGGTTCATGTACTGATAAGAGGAATGGAGGTCCACTCCACCACAGCTGGCTAAGTATGAGATTACTTGCTGCCAGCCCTCTTATAGGAAGGTCGGGGTTTGTCCTCCCATCACAGTGTGACCACGATTCTGGACTTGTGAGAATTTGAATCTCAGCCACTCCATTTTCAATAAAGGGTTTCCCATTCTGTGCTGTGCTGAAGCAGTAGAGAGAATATCCTTTCCACAGGTAGCGATAAAGTAGGCCCCATCCTCATCATGGGAACTTGTAATGAAATAACTCATACACAGTGATTTTCTCAATGTCTCTACAACTGTGTGCATTTGTGCTTCATATTGTTGGACATGCTTTATGATTGTAGCAGGCAGCAGAAATGGGCTCATTGTCATAACACACATATCATTTTCACTGTCTTTAGATGGAGGCCCACTGAGCTATAGGAAACTGACAGCAACTCTGTCTCTCTCTGCCAAGGAAATCTGCAAAAAGGCTTTGGTAACGTCTGTCATGAAGGCTACCTTATGTAGTCTGAACTTGAAAAGTACACTCAGTAGCTCTGGTTTCTAGTTTGGTCTTGTAAGGAGACAGTCATTAAGGGACAGACAGACCTCCTCATGTGATGAGGCATCAAACACCACCCTCAGGAATGTTGTTACCTTGTCCTCTTTGAAAGTTGCATGATGTGAAGTAGGTAATACTTCACAGTGTTTGTTTGCCTGGTTGCTACATTGTCATATGACACTACCTTACATATACCCTGCTGCAAATAATCCTATATTATGTCATTGTATCTTGGGTAGAGTGTAACAGCAGTCTTCAGTGTTTTCTCCTTAGGCTTTTAAACCTTCGTTTTGCAATCATTGTCCGGTAAATCTGGTTTGTCATGTCACCATGGTAACTTAACTTGGTACTGTCCATTCACATAGCCTGTAGCCTTATCAAAGTTTTGTAGAGCCTCAGCTTTTTTAAGGCTTTCTTTTTTTCTCCTGATCAACACCCAGTGACTCTATCTCCCAGAACACATGTAGCATGTTTTGAGACTTGAGTGTCTTCATCTAAACTGATTTGCATGCATGCAGTTTCCCTCATAATGGACACTGAAATCGGGCCTTGCACAGTCCAGCCAAAAATACTCTCCAAAGCCACTAGCATTTCTGTCGATCTTTTGACTTTGCCACACACGACTTGCCAGTAAAAGTCTGCACCAATAAATACTGACAGTTCTGGATCATCAGTGCCACCTAGTGGAAAATCTGCAAATTGGAACTGGCTTTTCTTGAGCTCCTTCTGAATATTTTCACCTGGGACTTTCATTGTTGCACTGCATACTTATGAAGTTACAGCCTCAATTTTTTGCTCTGTGTTCCACACATTCTCCAGAGTTACCTCAACAGTGTTGCGTTTCGTTGTGACCAGACATGCACAGGTGGAGGTTCAGTACTTCTTCCCTTAGTACTGGTAATTTTAATCCTTGTGAATGAAGCTTCTTTGACTGCCACAATCCAGCAAACAGCAATAAACTTTGTTTCTGATGGCCCTTCAGCCCATACTTTGGCAGTCTGCAGCAGTGCTGTATTCTGGCTGTCTGGTTTCACTTTCACTTTGCTGGGAATCACAGGGGAATTGATGGCATGTGCATTTGAACTAGAAACTACAGGTTGCACGTCACTTTTCTCGCATACTGCTTGGAGGTGTCTGCGGCCACACGCAGCATATGAGATGCTCTTGGCTTTACAGAACTTTGCTATGTGTTTGGGACTTAGACACACAAAGCATCTCTCTATTTCTTTCAGCTTTTCCTTTTGGGTAGAACATTGGTTTTTAGGGCACTGCTCTGCTTTGTGATTTGTACTTTCACACAACAAACAACACTGTGGGGTATTATGACTAACAGTGTGTAATGCATTTGCTGATGGCATGTTAACTCTTTTAGGTTTCATTTTACTGGATGACAGTATCTTTGGATGCACCCTTTGACTTGGTTGAGCCTCCCTTTCTCCCTGTGTTAAGTACTGGATCTGCTCAGTTGAAGGGCTCTCTCTCTCTCTCTGCTTTCCACTTCTGTTCATAGAAATTTCTGGAGCTCAAGCACACTCAATTCTTTATCTGACTCAGTCTGACAAGCATAGGTGAGATCAACGTCGTCAGCTATCATCTGCAATAGTACTGGGCACAGCAAGCTACTATATGTATTACTGTACACATCCAGGGATTCTAAACTGTGTGAGTGTCTGACTTTCACATTCATCATAGAGCTGCCTTAATGCTGTTACGCCTGACAATTTTTTCACAGGAATCAAATTCAGTAACTTTGACATGTGCACTAACCACAATGCCCTTTCTTTCAAATCTGTTCTGAAGCAACTCCACGGCTGTGTCGTAATTGCTGTCTCTCAACGCCCATTTTTAAGCCCGATTTGGTCATAGTCAACCTTGTACTATGACAGGCAGGAACGGCAAAAATGTTGGCAGGACATGGCTGGTGCTCTTCAGTTGTGGTTTGTTAGCTAGCTGGTTTGTTGATGCCATGAACACGTACATTTCTTATATAGACACATACATGTCTAAATGCATAGCTGTGTTCATGTGCTTGAGAGAGAGAGAGAGGTTAAAGTTGACCTGGACCAGATTTGTACTGGTTGTGTTCTGTAGGCGTGTATACCTTTGTTAAGGATGGTGGTTGATTTTCATTTAAATGACACACATGCTCACGCACACACTCTAAACCGCTTATCCTTCTGGGTCACTGGGGGTGCTGGAGCCTATCCCAGTTGTCACTGGGCATAAGGCAGGACAGGTTGCCAGTTCATCACAGGACAGACAACATATGCATCCACACACACACACACCTAGGGACAATTTAGATGTCAAACTGGCCTGATTGCATGTCTTTGGACTGTGGGAGGAAACCGGAGTACCCGAAGGAGACCCATGCAGACACAAACATGCAAACTCCACACAGGGAGGACCCTGGTTGCCCAGCCGGGAATTAAACACGGGCCCTTCTTGCTGTGATGCTATAGCGCTACCCACTGCGCCACCGTGCCACCCCCTACATGTGAAAACAAACAACAAATTTTAGAATAAAGAATGATAAAATAAAGAAAAGTTATAACAATTAAACATTTAAAATGAAGAAGAAATATTTATGATTCTGCAATATTTCTAGGTCTCTATTCAAATATAAGCAAAAAGGCTTTGTACAAAAAGATTTTTATTCCATTGAAGGTTGTGTTTGGACCATTCAAGAGGATTTGATCTACTCATCAGAGGCTTTTGCACAAACTTGTGGAGTTTATTGCCAGCTTAAGTGCACACTGTCATTAAAGCAAAAAGGGGGAAATACCCAAAATTTTAAATTTAAAGTTTGGAAGATTCATGCAAATTGTTATACTGATAATACAATTTGTAATGAAGAACCTTGTATTGAATTAGAAAGAAATGCAAACAGAAGCACTTTCACTAGAGGACTCAGAATTTTGGACACCACCACACAACAAATTTGATTATCAACGTAAGACATATTTCATTTTAAAGTAAAAAGCCAGCTTTTAACTTTTTAACTTTAAAGTCATTTCCTTTGGAAGAAAACATGTTTACTGTGTTTACTGTTTACTGTTTATTGTATAAAATTAGGTTTTGGCACCAAAAAACTGTAGTGGAAAAGTTTGAAAAAAAAAATGAACCGAGCATCATATCTTCAAATGAATTTAGTTTACCAAGACGTTTCACATTACTTATACACGGAAAAAGGGACAGTGTGGGCATGTTGGGGTGTAGAGATTGCAGGACTGACTATTTTACACGTAGCGTGACGGTGTAGAGACTGAGTTCCCCTCGAAAAGATCAGGCTGAACTCCAAAGTTCGACTTGCACACACGTGATATTTTATTTGCTCTGAGTGAATTCCACCCTTTTAACACCCTAGCCCCGTTCCATCTGGTTAACCCAAACCATTCCCCAGGGCTAGTGAGGGGTTACACAAAACAAACAATAACAAAACAACTTCAGGACAATAAACATATTACAAATAATGCACATAATGAGAAGCTTCCTTTTACCGGTAATTATATTCATTTATATTGATTTCATTTATCTTTCCCCACAGGTTCTCGGATCCCACCTCCCCCTTCTACACACAACCATGGGCTCTACCAGCCAGTACAAGGGAAGCCCTGGAAGGTGTCCGTGCTCCCCTGAGGATTAGGACAGAACAAGAATGTGGTAAGTATTTCTTTTATGTACATTTTAATATCATCTAGGCTTCAGTCCAGTCATTGTCCCATGTTTATGTCCCAGTGTCCTTTCACAGTCCTGGTGATGGGACAGACTTACTGACCCCATCACAGACAGCATTTCAAATATTTCTACTAAAAGATCCAGCCGTTACTCCTCTGCTTCAAAAACCTCAAGTACCGCATCTGCATGCCTAAAAGCAAAGGCTGAAAGGGCAGCACCACAACAACATGCTGCTGCTCTCCAGGAAAGGCACATTCTGGAAGAGGAAGAGGAATGTCTGGAGAAGGAAATGAAGAAACTCACGAGAAAGAAAAAGCTATTGGAAATTAATGCTAAAATCTTGCTGCCATTGCTGCTGTTAACACTGTTGAAGTTTCCAATGTTAAACAAAACAGTTGCAGAAGGTTTCAGTTGCACCCAGCAGCGTTCTGGAATCCTGCATAGTTTGTAAAGGTAGTCTTCCACAGAAATATGTTCATAACTTCAGGAGATGTTCAGGAGACGTACAATGGGACAACAGAAATCTGTTAGCACTTTTGTCTTGAAAGGCCTAGAGGTGTGCAGCTGAACAAGAGTGCATTTTGGGAGTTACCTGAGACCTTCAGTCAGAAGAGCATGTCTGTGGATAAAGGTAACATCCTTACTCAAGATGTTCTGAGAAAATGGACTTATTTGAAAGACATTAAGATCCCCAGCCTTGAGAATAAATTGGAGTTGCTGAAAGGCAGCAATGCCCCAAGTTTGTTAGAACCATGGGGGGTCATCAACAGTCATGGCAATAGAACCTATGCCATTAAGACCCTATTGGAGTTGGTTGTAGATGGTTCTTTAAGAGGAGGCAAAGGTGATGAGAGCAAGATTGGCTGCCCTGTAGTCACCACCAATAGGATATCTGTCGCCAAGAGGGAAACCCTGCTGATTGCGCAGTCTTCAGATAAGAGTTCGGGAATGTCCAGAGAGAACTTACATTCATGGAAATAATAAAGTCCTCAACTGAAATGATTGAGGGCATACCATCCTTTGTGAGGTTGAGGCCATTCTCAATGACCACCCATTACCAAACTCTCTGATGATCCAGCTGATTTGGAGGTGCTTACTCCTAGTCACATTCTGTTGATGAAGTAAAAGCCACTTCTTCCCTCAGGTATATTTCAAGAACAGGACTTGTATATTAGAAGAAAATGGGGACAAGTCCAGTACCTGTCAGACCTCTTCAGGATAAGGGGGATAAAGGAGTATTTGCCGCTACTGCAAGAAAGGCAAAACTGGATAAAGCCACAAAGAAATGTTTGCACTGGGGATGTGGTAGTGATTATACACTCAACAGCCCCACGTGGTTCCTGGTTAATGGAAAAAGTAATCCAGATTTACCCTGACAAAGGGGTCTGGTTTGCTCAGTTTGGCTGAGAACCAAGACTGGACATTTAATAGGCCTGTGTCTAAGATTTGCTTGTAATTGGAAGCAACATAGTAAGGACTGGTGGTAAAGACCAGATCCCACATTGGCTATGTGCTGGTAACTTTTGGCCCAAAGAAGAAAAAGACTAACACATGCATACACACTTCCTAATGCATTCTGGTTTCTTTAATTTGTTTAATAATTGTAGTTATGTCTTACAAATATGGGTCCAGTGTGTATGTCTTACAAATATGGGTCCAGTGTGGGGCTGGGATTAATTTAATGTAATTTATTTTGTAAATATGTAAGTACTATGTTGGGAACACTAGGGGCGAGCTGCACTAGGTGATGGGTCGGGTGACAAGTCTGGTGCTTACAGTCACAAGGCACAGAATGGGCAGGAGCTTGGGTGGCAGGAACATTTGGTTCCTACTGCAATTGCTGTAACAAACAAAGCCTTGACTGGATTATAGTACTGCAGTTTATGTTTTGTCATCTTCATCACTGGTGACCGTATTTTATCATCTCCGGTAAAAGAGTTTGTTTCTATACAGACATGTCTCAATAAATGGGAACACCACCCAACAAGTTTTTAGTTTAGACATTTGTTTATTGGATATGCGTAAATATAATAACGCTTTCAGTTATTTGTGTACACTTAACACACTGACCTCTTTTCCACTATAGGGCTGAATGGTTCTGAGCACAGAGAGTAACCCTATCAATGGCATTACCACACGGGCATGGTTCAGTTCTGCATGGTTAGCTAACCATGCTCAGAGCTGCAGAACAGTTTGGCTTGGATATCTTAATGACTAAATATCTTAATGCTATTTGCTGACTGGTTCTACATCTAAGCCCCTGTTGTGCCACTTCATCCTGTGTTATTTCAATACCAAAACTGTTAGTATTAGCTTGATGACTAACAACTCTGCTCACCACAGAACAGATTTGATTCTGGCAAATTGAAGCTGCACTGACAGTAGGGATGCCACCTCAGATCTGCAAAATTGCTTGATTTTTGATTGTTGTGCTCATAATGCAGTAGAAGGTAGATAAATTTAGCTCAGCTGCAGAACCTAATTTCTGTTATCACTTTGCAGTGCTGCCTGGTGTATCTTTTTGAAACAACTGTCCCTAAGTTTAGTGTAAAACAAAACAGCATAGACCAGCATGAACTCTCGCATGTCCATGGTTGAATAAACTGGTAGCAGGACACTATAATACACTGGTTTTGCTGGTGACCAGCCATGTTTGTCTATGCTGTTTTTTTCTAGCAAGATACAAATGGTTTGCACTTCAGAAGAAATGCTAACACATGAAATAGCTTAGATTTCAGAACATTTTGTGTCACAACCAAAATCCAGCACAATCCAGGAATATCCCGGTAAGGTGGCAGCCAGGGCTGCCAAAACTCTGGTGGCGAGCAAGCATCTGACCCACCATTTTTTGAAGTACTGTGGCAACGCTGTGGCAATTGTTCCTGCACCGCGAGCTGCTGTAAATAACGAGAGACAAACAATAAAGTAATAAAATGTGTTTGATTTTGGATTGTGGAGCAAGTTTTTGGCCAAGCATCAGCGACCTTAAACATAATTTGGTATTCACAATGATAAGCATCTCTATTTTTTTTCTGTTCTCATGGTGGTGAATGTGAGAGTAACAGAGTGCTCTCATCCCTGCAAAGCTTCTGATCAATAAACAAACACCCATGTGTGTAATTTAGACCACTTTAGTCCTTGCAGTCCACAATTTGAACCAAAAGAAAGAGTTAAAATATCACAAAAACAAGCTGTGGTGTGGTCTTTAGAAAATGAACTGGCCATGAAAACTAGTGGGCTACAGATCCAAACAATACTACACAACGAGGAGTGGTTTGATTCTGACTAACTGGTTCTCTGCTCATATGAGTGCAGATGATAAAAACTGAGAGAGCAAAGTTGAGTGAGTGCTGTTGGGGTGGCAGCCAGAATCCAATGTGTTACGTGATGTGTGTGGCTATTAGCCTAATAGCCATCACTGAGTCCTGATTTAGCAGCACACCAGATCCAAGAACCGTAACCGGACTCATGAGTCCACACTAGAACAGAACATCATGGTACAGCTATAGGAACTATTTGGCTTTACAGTGGTACATTTTAGAATCTACATTAAGTCTCCTGGGCTGCCAAAAAGCAACATTTGAGCAATACATTTTTCTCTGGGTTATGTCCCGAAAATAGCTCACCAGCTGCCTACTTGTCACATTATACTTGATTGATCCGTTGAGGGAAATGTGTCATTTTGCTGCATAACAGTGCTGGAGCAGCACAGCATGAGGAAAGATGGAGTTAAGTGCCTTGCACAAGGACACAACCATGAATACCCAGTCAGCCCTGGGATTTGAACCCACAGTCATCCAGTTACTGACTAACAGCTCCTACCACTAGGCCCCCATGTGTCAAACACAAGGCCCATGGGCCAGATCAGACACAATCCTATCCATCCCACAAAAGTATTTCAATTTTGTGTTAATATTAGACCGTTTCACAGTGTGCTGCACTACAGTCCCCAGCATGCACTGCAACATAATGTATGCTCTGACTCTCCTTCCCCAACAACAATCTACAGGACAGTGGTTACACCTCAATTTAACACGGCAATTGCATACTTGTCATATAACTAAACACACTAGCTGCATTTCAGCTGCAGTTAAACAAATATAAACACCTATCATCAGTATTCATGTAATATTTCAAGGTCTATTATAAGTGTCTGCATTTTAATGTTGAACTTGTTGCATATTTTTGCAGTTCGGGTTATAGCACAATAATTAAATAAATGTTTCTCTGGCCCACAGATTTGTTGAGATTTTTTAAAATGGCCCTGCAGCCTTTAGGTTTGCCACCCCTGCACTAGGCTATAGCAACCACCCCATGCCATATCCTTTCAACATGTTCCCTGTTCTTCAGTGCAGCTCAAGCTTTTTCTGGTCATCTTTGAAAGGTATGCAGACTGGAACCCACATGAACCAGTTAGTCTTCTTGTAACTTTGCATGGAACTTGTAAAGATCTTACCCAGAAGTCACGACGGGAATGACACCGTCACTCTGGGGGCTACTTCACATTTGTTTGGTCGGGGAACACAATATTTGTGTTTATTTATGTGATCAATATATTGACATATGTACCGGGTGTGTTTTTGATTATGACTGGATTATTTGCTTTTGAGTGGTTTGTGTAGAGTTGCGTGGTAAGTTTGTCTCTGTTAGTGATAGTGAGCTTTGTGTTTGTACTGTGTGTAATATTGTAAGAAATATGCAAAACCAAATGGGAAAAATTGTAAAGGTAATCTACTCCTAGCAGCATTCAAATTTATGCAGAGCCACTAGAGTAATTTAAGCTAGTTTAGCTTCTATATGGGGTTCATTTGTTGTTTATAGAAGCTATTTCGCTTTACGTGGTGCAAAATACACACATTTGTCCACATTAGCTGCTCCACATATAAAAAAATCTTGACTGACTATAACACTCCTAGATTATTCACTATGGCTCTCCACACAGCCAGACTGCAGATGTGGAAAGAGTTTCAATGCACACTTATAACAACACACCTTAAAGCTGGCTTGTACAAACGTGAACACACAGCGAGCAGCAACATGCTCTCTCTCTCTCTCTATACTACACAGTCACCTACCAACAAAACATATGTTTCACAAGTGTCTCACTGTGAAACATTTAATTCAATGCAGCCATTATATTCACACACACACACACACACACACACACACA
>JAILXH010217325.1:42267-66762 GCA_023558415.1 Piaractus mesopotamicus
TCCTCTCTTTCACTTTGTTTCTTATTCTCTGCCCTCTTGCTTTGATTTCAAGTCTCAAGTTGGGGACCTAAATTGACAGCATTTAACACTGGAGACTCTTAGTCAGGTTTACTGAACTTAAATATTCATAATTTAAACACAAAACAGCACTTTGAGGGTGCACAGATGAGTTTCTACCCACAGGCTGTCAGGCTTCTGAACAAGCTATGAAGCTGTGGGTCCTTCCCCAAATACCATTTCACTCAGTCAGTGCTATTATTATATCATATTACTGCTATGGACAATAACACTAACACACTTTAAATAACAATAACACTCAGTCACTTAAGTCACTTTAAAATGTATATATTCTTCACAGATTACATAGAGAGGATTTTTTTTTTGTTTTTTTTAGTCCTCCATACATAGGTCCCTCCTGTCTCTATATTTTGTGTATATTTAATACATTTCAGTTTTAGCATTTACTTGTATTTTTATTTTTACTTGTTTACTTTCTGTAGAGTGATTACCTGAGCCTCACCACAAGCATTTAAATTCGTGAATGTCCTGACATGTTCCTGGTTCGTTGGACTGTGGGTGATACCCTGACGAGAGACTCAGATACCCTGACATGTTCAAAAAAGGCGGCCCATACCTTGGAGGTGAATTGAGGTCCTCGGTCAGACATTATATCCTCGGGTATGCCGAAAAGCCGGAAGACGTACTGGAACAGAGCTTCAGCAGTCTGAAAGGCACTGGGGAGATTAGTAAAAGGTATGAAGCGTACTCCCCTAGAAAAATCTGTCAATCAGTCAGAATAGTGGTGAATCCTTGTGACTCCGTTAAATCGGTGACAAAGTCTACTGCGATATGGGACCATGGTCTATTGGGTATTGGTAAGGGTATTAGTTTCCCTGCTGGTAATGCCTTAGGTGTCTTACATTGTGCACAGATCGAACATGAGGATATAAAAGAATGGATATCTTGGATGCTATGGGATATTATTTCTGTGGTGATCCAGTCCTCTGGGACAGAACTGCTCCTACTCCGGTTTCCGAGGCATCCACCTCAACTACAAAGGGCTGTGTAGGATCTGGATGCTTTAAAATGGGAGCAGTAGTAAAGGCCTGTTTTAGATGTTGGAAAGCCTGATCCGCCTGTTCAGTCCTCTGAAGTCTTTTGGGTTTCCCTTTCAGCAGAGAGGTTAGAGGGGCTGCTATACTGCTAAAATTTTGGATGAACCTGCGGTAAAAATTGGCAAACCTAAAAACCTCTGTAGCTCCTTTATAGAAGAAGGTTTTGGCCATTGTACCACAGCATCGACCTTGCAGTCGTCCATGATAACTCCCTGGGAGCTGATGTAACTGAGGAAGGACAGTGACTGCAAGTGAAATTCGCATTTTTCTCCTTTGAGAAATAAATTGTTGTCTAGTAGCCATTGCAGTACTGCTCGGACATGGCATACATGGGACTCTAGAGAAGGTGAGTATACTAAAATGTCATCCAGGTATGCGAGGACAAACGGTCCTAACATGTCGCTAAGTGCATCATTGATGAAGGCTTGGAATACAGAGGGGGCGATAGAGAGCCTGAAAGGCATCACCAGGTACTCAGAGTGCCCCCTAGTGGTCAAAAAAGCCATCTTCCATTGATCCCCTTCTTTCACTCTAATTAGATTGTAAGCACTACGGATGTCCAATTTAGTAAGAAACTTAGCCCCTTGAAGTTGTTCTAATGCTACTGGCACTAAGGGCAAGGGATAGGGATATGCTTTAGAGATCTGATTCAGGGTAATCTATACACAGGCAGAGACCTCCATCTTTCTTCTTAATGAAGAAGAAACTGGATGCTATTGGGGGACGTGGACAGTCTGATAAACCATTGTTCAAGGGCCTCTTCAATATAGACATCTAGTGCCTTCTGCTCCTCTTGGGTTAGGGGTAGACCCTAGCTTTGGGAAGGACAGGGTTCTCAATGAGGTCTATAGCACAATCATAGGGTCTATGTGGAGGCAGTTTGGTGGCATTCTTCTTGTAAAAAAAACTTCTTTGAGGTCTACATATTCGGGGGGGGAATCTCAAATGGTGAGTGAGTGGGCTTTCTATGGAGGTGGATAAGACTGATATGGTCAGGACAGTGAGGCAATTTTGGGCACAATAATCAGACCACTTGGCGATAGTGTGCTCGGCCCATGAAATGTTAGGATTATGTTTCTCTAACCAGGGGTGTCCGAGGATCACCTCGAATTCAGAATGTTGTAGGACTAGAAATGACAATTCCTCCTGGTGAAGGGCACTGGTCTGTACAGTTAAGGGTGTGGTGATATTGGTAATGGTCCCCAACCCTACAGGTTCTCCATCTAGGGTGGCCACTTTAAGACTTGAGTGGAGCTTCTGCACCGGAATCTGTAGCCGCTCCACTTGTTGGACATGAATGAAATTTCCCTTGGCCCCGGAGTCGATCAACGCTGAAACACAGAATGGGGATGACAGTATATATTCACTGGCAACATTACGGATTTTGAAACCAACCCCTTTGTGGGCATACTCACCACATTACTGTCCAGGGGTCAGCGCCTTGCTTATTTGTGGTCTCACATGGCAGTCGCGAATTTGATGCCCTGTTTTACCACAATACAGATATAGATGGTTGTCCAGTCGCCGCCGTCTTTCCTCCTGAGACAACCGGGAGGAGCCATACTGCATGGGTTCGATGTCAGCACTGTCCTGGGTGACTCTTACATGATGAACTGTCCTTCGTGTGGCTTTCCCCACCTTGTTTCTGGTTCGGGAGTTTATTAAATGATCTAACTTAATCGCAAGGGTTATCAGTTCACTGGCGACCAGTTGAGCAAGCTGTGCTTGTTGCCCCGCTTGTTGGTGGGTTAAGGACTCGAGGGAGTGAGTCACATCCGAGAGCACTTGTTGATGTCGACCGAGGAGTTGACCTTGTTCGTTTAGAGCCTTCTGAAAGACTTCCGGATTCACCGTCTGCATGGGTGGCAAAGTATTCTGTGATGTGGCAACAGAATACAGACACTCGCGGACGTAAAAAACAAGTTTTAATATAGTCGGGCGAACAAAGCAAAAAGGGCAGAGCTGAAGTCAGGGTCAAAAAACAGGCAATAAGGTTCAAAACACAGGTCAGTCAAAATCAGGCAACAGTACAAAGGATCAGGCAAAAAGGCAAAGTCGAGGTGAACAAAATGGAGGTCAGCGATATGGAATACAGGCAGTCAGAAAACAAACGCTCAGGTCTTAACGATACAATACTTCGCATTGATCCTAACTAAAGCCCAGGCTTATAAAGGAAACTAACTAGTCATATGACCAAGTTCACAGGTGTCCCCAGTTAGTATTCTGGGGAGTTTGAGCGCTGATTGGAGCATGAGCAAGAGTCAGGAGTCATGTGATCTCCCCTTGAATTGTGGGCAATGGAGTCTATGTCTGAATCCGAATTGAAGGGAAGTTGCTTGGTCACGTGACTTCCCTGAGAAGTCTGGAAAATGAAGAGCGTATCCTTGTCAGAGTTCGCTGAATGCGTGACACAATAGATAGAGCCTGGTGAACGAAACCTGCATTGAAGATTTTTTAATAATGAATGATGTCCTCTTCTCTCAAGTTTTAGCCTTTTTCTGGGGAGGATGACTTGGCTTTTGTGAGATAGAGCTGAATTCTAAATTTTTTCTCATTTTAAAATAGTATTTATAGTGGCCAGAATCTTAATTATTGATCAACAATTAAGATTCTTGGTCATGCATGATGATCACTTCAGGTGTTTAAATGAGAAAAACAGACAAAGAATCATTTAAAAACCAAGCCAACAGTTTATGTACATTCAGTTGGAATGACAGAAATAATGACAAAAACACATATCGCTTACATCACAAAACAAAGCACTGTGGGTAAAAATGGATCCTCTCAGTCAGTTCCCTTCAGTCAATGCCCTGCAGCAAAGGATCATGGAAGATTCTGAGTGCAGCCTGGTGATCAGGAATGGAAAGAGCTCAGAATGCAAGATTTCACATGTCAACATAGGACAGGCCTCAGCAAAATTACGGCAACACACAAATAAAGGCCAGACAGAACTGAGAATACAAACATTGAAAGACATTGCTCTTTCAAGCAGGGTTCTCACTGTCTGTTTAGAAATGTCTAACATTATGGCAACCATAACATCTTTGTCTTTGGGGGGGAAAAAGAGCAATAATGAGCAAATCAGGTGAATACAGGTAGGTCGTATTAATTACAGCATTCATCTTATTATTCTAAGATCTTAACTATCGGAAGCAATTTGGAGCTTCATTTATCAAGAGAGATTGTGTAACATAGATTGCAAGGGATTTGACTGGCAAATACTTATGTTACTTTTTTTTTTTTTTTTCTGAAATTTCACCAGATTACCACAGACAGCATGGACTGAAAAGTAACAGCCCTAAAGTACACATCAGCATTATACAACAAGCGACACACTCAGTAACAATAAAAACATGGCACAAGGCTGTGTCTATTAGCAGGTTTTGGTATTACAATACCTTGAGGTCATTTCAGACAGGACTACTATTATTGAGAAAGCCCTGAGTTCTGCCATTTACAGATCATTCAATACACAGTTATATCTGTCAGACTGTAAAAACTGAATTGAAATCACACATTTTGCTAATGCTCACTTTACCTACAGAGGAGTCTCCCACAGGCGGCTCTGACTGGCCCCTGATTCAGATGTTACATGGCAGAGAAGGTTCACAGGTTAGGGAGAAGATTAGCTTACTTTAGGTCCCCTCCAGACATTATCGCTCTGATTTGAAAATGACCTCAAATACAGCATGCGTATCTCCTGCTGTTAACATGCACACTCTCCAACAGCACATCACAGATCAATCTTGCGCATATGAGTAAAACAAACAAACAAACAAAAAACACAATCATGAAAAATAAAACAATGCATGCACAACACCACATGTGACCTAAATGTGCTTTTTAAGAAGTTTTGGAACCAAAATAAAAAAAGTACAATAATAATAATATTATAATAATAATAAACAAGTGACAATAGTAATAATATCAATAATAACTGAGTGAATTCATAGATACACATAGAGTTAAACAAGAGGCATTTCAGGAAGCAAGACCGAGTCGTAATGATAGTCTAAACTGTCCAATATGAATTACTCTTCTGCCAGACAGTTCTGACAGTTGGACCTTTGGCTTATCTGCCTAACTAAAAGAATATTAAATGAAATATTCCCCCAAATGTGTGTGGCCCGTACAGAAGAATGCTGCTGTATTTGTGCTTAAAATGGTTGTCAGGGTCAAAGCTCGGGACGGGCTGGACTTTTTTTTTTTTTTTTTGGAAGCAAAAGTGTTATTGTCCACAGTAAAGCTGCTCAGCACAGGTGGAGTCCAGCAGGGCGAGACACTGAACTACTGAACTGCTCTGAGCTGACAAGTCAGTTCTACTTCACACAGGTTCTGCTGAAGGCAGTAAGAGACCGTTTTAATCACTTCCCTTACACGCTCAGGGTCAGGGTGAGTCTGAAATGGACAAATGCTGCCTACTGAGGCAGTATAGAGGAAGGAAGGTATTGAGTCCAAATCCACCTCAATCCTGAGGTGCCTCTAAAGCTAGCTAACGTTATTAATGCATGTAAAGTAGTGGTGTAAAGCTGTGTGCCTACGACAAATCAAATCTATACAATTTTCCACTTACCACAGATGTAGTAGATCAGTCAATACATGTTTGGTGTCCAAATTTTGTTTCTATATCTTAAAACAGGGGTTACAACATTGCTAATAAACATCTAAATCTTTTCCATAAATATATCTATAAAACTCATTTCAGCCTGCTCAAACCACATCCAGGTCTTTGATGGTGAGGCACAGACTTTAATGTGATTTGAGACACATTATGACTTTTTGGGATCTATAAAGATGAACAAAACGTCACCATGTAGGGTGTTTTATCTAAATCCGAATCCCATTCATGTGCACACACATCAGACGGGCATATGCATGCAATTTCGGTGGTTTCTGTTTATTGTATCTTCAGGTTGAAATTTTAAGATGGTCAGTTCTACACAGTGAACTTTTGTTTATTTTTGTAGTCCCCAGTAAATCATACTGCATCATATCAAGATATCTACGTGACCTTAATGAAGACCCTAATGCGGATAGAATGGGTGGAGATAAGTTTTAGGGATGTATTCATGGAAGAAATTTGTGTGACTACTGACTTCGTTTGCTAGCAACATTAACCTTGTAGCTCCAGTGCTAAACTAAAGAAGAAACATTTGAACACATTTTTTTGCCTGATTGACTAAATCTGGGTTAAGTGGGGTAATCTTTTCCTAACAGTACATCTTTCATTTATCTTTAATTGCATTATTTACTATTTTGATGTTCATGCCTTAAATGGAAACAACGCTAGGGTAGTCCAAATGAACATGAAGTGGCAGTAATTTTAGCCTTGGACTGTTGGTACTTTGGCAGTGTTGTGATGTATTGCAACTTTGGAATACATCACAACCAAACCAAATTCCTTTAGAGGTGACTTCCTATAAACACTCTCACTCATTAGGCTTCACTCAATTTCTGACATACCCAGCCTTTGGTGATTCTTTTTAATTTTCTGTTGGACTGAACCACTGATGGAGACTGTCAGGGAGATAACGAGAAAGTAACTAGTCCGTGTAGAAGCTTCAGTCTAGATAACAAAGTTGAGTAATAAATGTACATAGACGCTTGTGCAGGTACAACAACAGTAAAGAGCATTCATACCTAAAATCAGCAAGAACTATAGACTTAAGTGGATAATACTATATAAAGCAATGATAACAATAACAGTAATAATAGGCAGAATTATATAACCACACCATTACTATTCACGTTACATTATTCAGAGCAAAAAAGCTATGCGAGGTAACAAAGAGCAAAAAAAATATATATATATATATATATATACACACAATTAGTTTCTGTTCCTCAACATTTTTTTCTCTTTTAAAAAATAATATTCAACTTCTCTATTGTTTTTTAGTTATTTAGTGATTCATTTCAAAGGCATTCATGCATGTTGCGCAGTTGTCTGCAATGTATCCTGGGAAGCTCCGTTACTGGAGCAAACGTGGACGGCTCTTTAGGGTTTGAGGATCCACATGGTTAATAAAAATGCAAAAACAACATCGGGAAAAAAACACTTACAAGAACGCAGTGGGGTTAAGAACCATGCGGGTGTGCATGTTTATACAAGTTAAATGGACAGAAGACTGCTGTAGTGTATGTGCGTATATTTTAGTGAGTATATTTTTAGGCGGTTACACAAGGTCATCACTGAAGTGTAGGTTTTAGCATGCCTGACCTGACACGAATATGCATTATCAAGGGGTGGCACTTTTGAGACACAAAAATAAGGAAACTGACTTAATAGGGTGATGTAATCAGATATAGGTGATGATTGACACGTAAAGTGATAACGGTGCTTTAAAGGGAAATAGCCTTTTAGTTAAAGAGAACTGACAGACACAGATTTCATTTTACAGAGCCTGCTAAATATAATATATGGCCAAAAGTATGCAGACACCTGACTATCACACTTATATGAGCTTAGTGGACTGTTAATTCCAAAACTCATGGGCATTATGGAGAGTGGACTTGCCCCCTTTGTCCCCACTCTTCTGGAAAGGCTTCCACATGATTTTGTAGAGTGTCTGCAGAAATTTGTGCCCTTGGTATCATCCTTACCCTTTAATGGAACTTCAGGGCTGAGCCTAAACCCTAAAAAACAAACTGTCCTCCATTCTGGTAGGTAGTGTTCTCATGGCATACGCCAAACCCAGATTTGTCCATCAGATGAATCATACCAAACACGAAAGTGTGTTTCCATTCCACTTCCCCAGAGTCCAGTGACAGCAAGCTTTACCTCACTCCAGCCTACACCTGACATTGCGCATTGTGACTTTAGGCTTGCATGCAGCTGCTCTGCCATGAAAATCCATATCATGAAGCTCCCGATGCACAGTTCTTGTGCTGGTTTTGCTTCCAGAGGCAGTTTGGAACTCTGTAGCAGATGATGCAAGAGAGGACAGGCAATTTTTACACGCTTCGTGCTTCAGCTCTGCAAGTTTGTGTGGTCTACCATTTCATGGCTGAGCTGTTGTTTCTCCTAAATGCCCCCATTTCACAATAATAATAACACTTGCATAAGATCTATTAGGACTGCATTTCTATGTGCTTGATTTTATACACTTGTTAGCAATGACTGTGGCTGAAACTCCTGAACTCAATGATTAGGAGGGGTGTCCACATTTTTTGGCCATATAGTGTAATATTAAATAACATATAGACATAATGTTTAACTCCCTTTTACTGTTAAAACAACAAATTATTTTAGAGTTAAAGTAAGCAGTTATGGTATAGTAAATGCTATAGCTATGGTATAGTAAATTCCTCAGTGTCTCTGTGCAACATACCGTCTGAGGAAAATTCTCAGCATTTTCCATAAAGCTCAAGTGTCCTGATGGTTTGGATGTGTTGTAACATTACTAAAATATAATACTTCATAGTCTTTCCATGTATAGCTGAATTCCACAGTGCCTCCATTTTTTAATTATTTAAGGGGACAAGGCTTTGGAACTCATTTTGAGCATGTGTAGATGTTGGGGTTTTTCCAGTAGGGGGCAGTATTAGCATGCATGTTGATTTAGTGTTAATCATTTAAAGACAAGAAAGAAAGCACTAAAACTGTTTTTCATTAAGTCAGTTAATGTTAAAAAAAAAGGCATATAATTTAAAGACAGCACAGAAAGTAAGTCAAAGTTGCATTTCCGATTTTTTTTTAAAGGAGGTGCAATTACTTTGAAGAAGACGGTGAGCAACAGAGCAGAGACAACAGATAGATGTCTGTCTACATTTAGTCAAAATGTGATTGTTTCTTTATTTTCATTCACCTAGTTTTTCCCCCAGTTTAATCATGGCTAGTTAGCTAGGTCTCATCCCATCACACAATGCTAAAAACCTGGGTGGGTGAAGGCTAGCAAGTGCTTCCTTTGAGACATGTTAAGCCAGTAACCACATCTTTTTAAACTGCTGCTAACACATCATTAGACAACTCAACATGCTTTGTAACATCACTATTTTGGTTAGTGCTGCACTCATTGATGGGGGAGAGACAGCAAGGCCAGTTATCCTCTCTACCGGCCCTGGATGGCTGTGGCATCTCTAGGAATTGAACCTGCCCCCTGCTATTCTAATTAACTAGTCTGTTTTTGATATCAGTTAAATAGCAGGCCACAAGACCTAAGGATCCAAAACAGGGAGGAATAACACCTAACTTTACTTCTTACGTAGTTATGTGAGGCCAGAAGTGATCTTGTAATGACAAACACATCTGTGGACAACGTATTAAACATCTGGTGCTTGATGATTAAACGATGATTAAATCCTGCCACCAAATTCCTCCAGTCCATGCTCTTAACAGCTACAGTACAATCAATAAACACAAGCAAAGCAATCCAGCTAGCAGAACGCAGGTGTAACTGTTTTTACCTGCAAGAGGTAATATTTACTTTTACTGCATGAAATGTGGTCTCCACACACGTGTCATACATCTACATGATTAACTGGAGTTTTTTGGGGTACTTTTATGTTACATCCATGGGTTAACGACAGGCTTGTTGTCAGAAAGCACACCACTGTCCCCTACCTTGAGGTCCACCTTCACAAGGCTTTGGATTGGTTTAGAACACAGGTTCTCAATCTGGGGGCATCAGGGGGACACTAAATAGGCCACAGAAAAATATAAAACGTTGTATCTCTACTTGATTTAGACAGTTTATTAAACTTGGCCATATCTAAAATAAGTGGTACTTGTTTAAAAATGGTCGATATTAAACATGCCAACCAACTACAACTCCCAGCCAAACTGCAGGACGCACAGTGGCACTTACTATCCTTGGGAAGGGAAGTGAAGACTTAAACTAAAACAGTTTAGACTCGGTTTAGAAATTTATCACCCTACTAAGTCTAAATTCCTACCACATTTAGCCTATAATTTCTCATGGCTGTCCTCCACGTTCTCTTTACGAGATCATGTCTGGTACTGTGAGACTAGTTCCTATGTTGATAGATGCTGGATGTACTACGAAGTTCCATTGCAGTTGTACCTGGTGCATTTTTACTCAAGTCTTGCTACTTTTCTACTTGCGTCTTTTTATTTTTTTTGGATTTTATTGACACTTTTTATTGCAGCATGCATTTAGGATACTGTACCCTTCTCTGCTGTTCAGAGTGTATATTTGAATGTAGTGTAATGTATGTATGTGTTTTGTACAGGTGAAATGAAAAGTAGGTTTAGTCTTTCTCCTTAAAGCACAGCTGCAGAACTTCCTGTCCCATAAAAACATTGAGAATGTATCCCCTGCCTTCAGGCTTGGCATCCTCCACCAAGTTTTGGAAATGTTTCAGGATGTTGTGCTATGGACCACAGACAAACATCCAGAGACGAAGAAGAAGGAAGAATGGCTGTCAATCAGTAATTTATAATCAATATGGAGCAAACCTGCTGTACCCTCCCCTGTACAGACCAGCCTACAAAGAGAGAGGGAGAGAGAGAGAGACATAGAGAGAGAGAGAAATATAAAACAGGTGTAAAGCTGAAATTATTTTCAGCAGATACTCTGTGTGTGTGTGTGTATGTGTGTGTTTTTTACCATGGCTCCTACTCCATAAGCAGCAGCAGCAGCAGCAGGTGTGAGCGTGTGGTACGGGTCTGCAGCGTAAACTCGCCCATAACTGTAAAAAAACACATACAGACAGAAGGCATTTACATTACTACTGCAACCCAAATTAACCCTGCCTTCTTGTGCTTTCAGAATTGTCGTTGAGAGCTGGGACCACTTGCTGGGCCTCATTCACCGATCATTCTTAAAAAGAAATTTCTCTTATACAGTTTTTGACAGAATTACAAACGCAGAGGAAAAAGTCACATTGATTAGGGGGGCACATTAAATTCAGTCACTGAAACATTTCTGCTAAAGGTTCCTGCTAGCACAGCAATGTCATCTGTAACCACAGCTTTTGAACTGACAAAACGCTGAGGATACAGATGAGTAAAAAATCTCTTAAATGACAGTGCCAAACTGCAAAGTATAACCATAAATTCTCGGAAATTCATTGCCTTGGATGACCAACCGTTCTCTGTTGTTGAGGACGCTGGATTTCATAGGGACCCATGAAACTCATGGACTTCATACTGTAGCCTATATATACTGTAACAATTTAAGTTTATTTTGTGCATACTTGTTTATTTCATCAGCTCAGTTTTGTCCTATTGAAAGCAGATTTTATGAATATTAAAAATAAATGTTTTCTTGTTTCTGAATCTGACTTACACTTTTCTTAGGACTTTAATCAAGAACACATTTAAGAAAAAAAACTTGGGTAGATATTGGTGAATGAGATCCATTCCAAAAAAAAATTGTATATATTACTTCTGGACATATCATTTGTCATTTTTCTCCCTACCCTATTCTGCCCTGCCTCTCATATTGTTTTCATTTTTTTTATTATTTTATTCAAGGTCTCAAAGAGAAAAAAGTGAACGAGTGAAACAGATGAGTTTAAGTTAAAGAGTTTCCTGTTTTTCTCTTCAGCGTTGTTGATCTGTGTTTAACCATTTCTTGCTGGTACACAAGAGTGTTATGGCATGATAGCCTGGTTCCCTTTATTACATACTGGTTTCTTTGTGTTCCATACTGGACACAATCTGTTCAGCAACTACTGCCATATATTATGTCACTTACATCGCTGTACTTATAATAACACCTACTAGAATTATTTTAAGAATATTTTATTTATTTTTTTACTATTAATTATTAACTTTAGGTCCCTTTACTGTGGGTCCCCCCCTTAAGGACAGATGATGGGGCAGCTCCAGCTCTGTGATTTATTAATAATTATTGATAACAGGCATATAATTGCTAATTGGAATTTATTTTACATTAGATTCATCAAACAGCAACAGCAACGGAATTACCATTTTTCTTTTAGCCACTGAGATTCAAAGACATCATGAGCATTTCAACCGACACACACAAGCCAAAGCTGAGCTCTAATGTGAAATATAAGAGTGTTAATCATAAGTATTCAAAACCTGATATGTTTTTTTTTTTTTTTTTTTGGACAGACTTGGATTTGGTTTAAATAGCCTAACAGGTTTGTTGTCCACCTCTGATGCAAATGCAAACAGTCCTAGATATACTAAATATGATGGTTGTATGCCAATAGTTTTAGATAATTAAAGAAATTAAATACAACTGTGAATTTTATTCCAATGTAACTATTCTAATTATTCATTATTAATATTTAAAATAAATTATTAATTTGCAAGTGAGAAATAGAACCATCTGATGAGGACAAGCCTCATACAGAAAGTGCCTCTTCATTTTCTGGCTCATCCTCACCTGTCACTGTAGGCAGCTGCTGCTGCAGCTGCTGTTGCCCCGGTAACCGCAGCTGGCTGTGCATAGCGATAAGCAGCATAACCCCCCTGAGAAGGAGAGGGGGAGAGAGAGAGCGAGAGTGAGAGAGACAGACAAACAGACAGACCATTTCTGGCAGTCCTTTAGCTTAGCGGTATCTTTAGATCAGTCCTAGTATATGTATGAGTTTCACAAACCCAATTCCAATACAGTTACGACAGTAGGTAAAATGCAAATAAAAACACACATATTTTTAAGCTACTTATTTTTCTGGGTCGTGGGGTCAAACAAAAACAGAAAGCAGATATTTACAAATCTACTTTGACCTGTATTTGTATCAAAACCAGTAAAAAGACAAGATGTAATGTTTTACTTTATCAGTTTCATTGTTTTTGTTAACATTCATACACTCATTCTGAAATTGATTCTGGCAACATCTTCCAAAATAGTTGGGACAGGGGCACTTTAAGAACATCTTAAACTGGTGACGCAATCTTACTTATAAATTATAAATATATAATTTATATATATGATATAAAAGGAGCATCCAGGAAAAGCCTAGTCCTTTTTAAGCAAAACGAGTCATGGTTCACCACTTTACCAAAAACCAGCTAATAATCCAACATCCAAAAATAACACTCTGCAGCCAGGAATTGCAGGGATTTTTGTTATTTCGTCCTCTACAGTACATGATACCATCAAAGACTAAGAGAATCTCTGTGAGCTAGCAAAAAGGCAAAAAAAAAAAAGGCATTAAAAAACAACATCTGAGATGGATATCGCCATATGGGCTTGGGAATACCTTGACAAACTTGTCAATAAACATCCAGTTCGTCACAGCTGAAGCCATATGTCAACAATGTTCAACATAGCTGCTGACTTCTCCCATCTCAAGCTCTTCTGAAATTAACTGTTAGGCAGTGGAAGCGTGTACTGTGGTCTGGTGAGTCAACCTTTCACACTTTCTGTGGCAATAATGGACACTGTGTCCTCTGCACCACGGAAGGTAAGGGCCATCCAGATTGTTATTAGTGTAAAGTTCTAAATCCAGGGTCTGTCATGGTATGGGGAGTATTAGTAGGTAACTTGCACATCTGTAAAAGCACCATTAATGCTGAACACGTTTTGTAACAACATATTCTGCCTTTTGAACACTGTAACACAGTGATAAACATACTCATGTCCTAACTTTTTTTTGTTATGTACTTTATTGATCCTACAAGGGAAATTTGGCATTTTGCTGTCTAAGTTTGCCCAATCTTGGAGCAGCACAGCGTCACCAGCAAAGCAGCGCCGCCTGGGGCATCGGGGGTTAAGTGCCTTGCCCAAGGGCACAACCAGGTATACCTAGCCAGCTGTGGGTTTGAAAGTTTAAAACATGCTACAGGCATCAAATTTGGAATGAGCATATATTTACAAAAAACAATGAAGTTTATTACATAAAACACAAAAGTGTGTTTTTGCACCATTATCAGTTTAATACAGATCAAACAGAATTTACTAATCATTGCTTTCTGTTTTTATTAGCATTTCACATGTCCCAACTTTTTTGCACTTGGGTTTGTACATATACACAACAAAACACTTCTGTAAGACGCTGTGAAAAGCTGTAAATTTCTGTAAATAAAGATTACTCACATATAAATCTGCAGCTCCATAGAAACCATCCTGATACACGACACTGTGTGTGTGTGACAGAGAGAGAATATTAGCTAATGACCTTTAGCTTGTCCCTCATACAGTACGACCGATTCTACACATTACTGTCCCACAGAGATAGATGTGGGTGCCGATATTCAATAATGAATTATAACTCAATATTCAGCACACACAATGTTGTTATCATGGACATTTGAAAATACCAGCACTGCATTTTAGTCAATCAAGGAGCAGTTTAACCAGAGATTACAACAGTCTTGAAGAGTTAACAATAATAATAATGATAATAATACATTATATTTATATAATATATACTTATATAGCACTTTTCAAGAACTCAAAGACGCTTAGTAAAGTCTTTAGTTAGTAAAGACAATGTGTTACATATAGAACCATGACAACTTAAAAAAAAAACATTAATTCATAAATGGTTTACATAATTAAATCTTCGTCTTGTGATGGAGAACCTGTAGTACATGGTTCTTTAAAGAACCTTTTTTTGATACTGCCCAGGCCTAGTTAAGAGCCACACAGTGCTACTGGTTGATCTACCAAAATAACTTTAAAAGCAGTTTATTTTACTGTTTTTGTTACAAATATGGTGCTTATTATATCTAGTAGTTTCACTACATCTCAATTTGAAATATTGAAAACTAAAAAATATTAAAATATTAAAATATTTTTAAATCTTGAGTCTGCGAGTTCTTGTTTTTCAGTGGCCCATTATAGTTCCAATTTGTTTCTACTTTGTTTTCATCAGGAACTAAGCAGGATACATTCAAACCAAGCTGAAGAACTATATGAGGCTCACAATCATCACAAATCACACGTTTTATGGCAATCACCCCTCCCAAAATACAAATAAAGTGCAAATCAAGCATTTTAGCCTTTCACATACACAAGAAAAAAAAGCCAGTGAGATACTGGTGGGAGCACTGACACAGCTCAGAGTAAAGCTATCACTTTAGGTAAACAAAGCATGCCGAGTTGCAAGCTTACAGTTTGTTACTTGTTACTGTAAAGACAATATATATAATACTAAAAATAAAAAAATAAGATAAAAATATAAACTCTATCCTTCACAAAATTAACAATATAAAGAACTATAAATAAATAAAAGCATAAATATTTACACTGTAAGGACTGTGTGGTTTTATGTATCAAAAATGGTCATGTTTTATTTTTATATGACCATTTTCCAACCTCTCTTTATCTCTTAGAATTAAACAGGCTGTTTTTGTCACTGTGCCTTTAAGACATAAGATAATTGAGTTCTATTCTGACCTGTTCTGTATTGTGCCTCTTTCAAAACCCTTATAATTTTGACATGAATGGGAGCTGTTTTTGCAGCTCAGTTTCACATATGGATTGTACAGACTGGGAAGTATATGGTATGTTTTGAAACTTTTTATGTGTACATATTACTTCAAAGTCTTTTTTTGAAAAAATCCAGGGAAATTCAGTTTTCCTTTAACAGGCATTACACATGTGGATGCCTTGTGACACAGCTCAGTAGCGCATTTTTCACTCGCACAGTCCGCTTCTGTTTTAGCTTATAAAGACAAAGCAATATAACTGCTGTGGGAGATTTAATTAAAAATATTATCATTATTATCAGTTTACAAGCTTATGTACAGCCATCATGTGAAGAATTTCTAACGGTGAATTTGCACCAATGTGTGTATATTACCCTGGGTAAGCTGTAATAGGTTGTGTAACGGGTCTGATGGTGCTGTATATGGCTCGGCTCCGCCCCCTTAGCTGGGCTCCACGAATCGCTGCTGCAGTGGAGTATGGGAAACCCGGCACTAAAGTGACCAGAACACAAACAAAACTGTGGATCACTGAATCCCTACAACTACAGCAACTAATCAGCAAATCACATAAATACAGAACAGAGAACCAAAGTTCACTGCTGTGGAGGAGAAACCTGGAGCTAATCAGGAAAAAACACACACACACAAACACACAGCTACTGTTGGGGAAGGTGAAAACATGAACATGAACATCTAATAACACAGGTGAATGGGCTGTGTACCTGTGTACAGATCTGGTCCGTAGACAGCCCCCACTACTGGACTCAGCTTCCACCCTGCTGAACACACACAGTGCACTTTACTACTGCATGTTTCACACTGCAGTCAGAGTCAGAGAGTCTCTACTGGTGATCAAATGGTCCTGAGGGGCCAGATGTGACATCATAACAAGAATACATGTCTGGGGACAACTTATTTAACTTTTGGTGCTAGAGAAAAGCAATGCTCTAAATAAGGTCTCCTTTTAATCTCATTTACTTCTCCTAGTTCATGGTTCTGTTTAAAATCAATGTGAGACCTAAGCAATTTTCACCTGTTTCTGAAATTCAGCTCCTGAGAAACAAGCCCCAGACTTCACACTTCATGTCTTCAGCCTGAATGAGCTAGTTGATGATTGTGCCACATTTAGATTTGGATAACTGTTTTTACTACACGTATTTAATTCTATGTGTTGTGCTGGGCTGCTTTTGCAGTTAAAACAAGCTGTGTTCATACACTTCCAATCTTTGAATTCACCTAAAGGTCCTGCATTCTTTTATCTTCAAAATGCTGTCAGTATCAGCACTAATGCAAGACTCCATAAACTCATACACAGAAACAAACTTCTCATAAACTCATGAAAAACTCATAAAGCAAACCACTCACAATTACTGGTTAGACTGGGATTTTGATTGGTTGATCTCAAAAATGGAATGTTTTTTACTTACAGGATTCTAATACTGAAAGTAAACTTCAGCAGTCATTTTGGGCGAGCCAAAAATGAAAATGATTAAAAAATGATTAAAAATGAATGGGGCTTGACACCACTGGATTACCTACCCTTATGTAGCCCATAATTTCTAATGGTTGACATTTACATTACGAGATCACATGGCCCCAGACGACCAGTAAAAGTGCCTTGTATATGTGTGTGTTTACCATAGGGCAGTGTGCTGAGAGTGTCTCCGTTTGAGAAAGGTGTGACCATCTTCTTGTTAGTCATCACTCTGGCTGTGGCATTATTTACCTGAACAGAAACACACATTGGCACACACCATCAACACTGCAACAAATCTAACACACTATCTGTGAAAATACTTCTCTGAAGCACAGACACACTCAGAACTATGACTGCAGTACAGTGCGTGTGTGTGTGTGTGTGTGTTTTAGAGGGACAAAAACAATTTCACTGTCTTAACTACCTGTACCACAAACCATCCCATAAGAGGGTCACAAGCATAAAACCTCTGGGAGCTATCTATTGGATAAAATTCCAGCGTGGTACAAATGGTTCAGAGAGTTCAACATAAATTCATCATGTCAGACACAAACCTGCGTGAAAAAAGTTTTTGGACACCTTGTCAATTTGAAATAACATATTAAAGACTAACCAGCTTTATTTGGAGGAAAAGAACATCATTATATCAAAACTATGAAACTCTACAATCATCTATTAGGAGCTCTAAGTGTTGCACACACTTTATTCTTGCAAACAGTCAGTTCTTTACCAGACATTCCTGATGGCTTGCATGAAAAAAGTATGTGCAGTACTTAGAGCTTGAAGAGTTTGAAGAGCTATTCTTAAATAATAATAATAATAATAATAATAATAATAATAATAATAATACCAGTCAGTATAATCTTACATGGTCAAAAATAACCCCAAAAGCTTTAGCTACAGAGTGGTGTACTGACTCATGTGACTGTCAGGTGTCAACTGTCATATTTCTTTAAGAAACAGCTGAAACTCACTAGGTATTAAATAATATGAAAATAAATAAATAATATTTATAGTTTATATATTAACACAAAAAAATGTCAGTTTTATCAGTTTTTATCAGTTAATTACCTCTTTATTGTACTATAATAGCTGTTCCCTTGCTAAAACCTTGGTTGGAAGCATTTTACATGCTTGTTATTTTAATTAATGATGCTGTTTTGAATTCAAGCCATTAAAATTCTCGGATTGTGTATATTCATTAGTATATAAAATAAGCAACGTCAAAGCAACACCTGGGATTTTCACAGATATTGAGAAATTGGTGTAACCTTAAAATGGGTTAATCAGCCCACTGGCATATTGGTAAGGCCCTATTTTATGATGAATATATAGTATATTTATTTATTTATTTTGTCACAAATATTTACATGTGATAGAATTAGTCTTTAACTCCTGATAAGTTTTTAATTTCTATTATACTTTTAAAGTCATATTTATAATTCAGATTTAATGATAATGATCCTATGGCTCAAGTGGTAAACTATTGCAAACAAACCAAAAAATGTTTGCTTTCATTAAAAATATATAATAAAAATAATGAGGTGTCCTCATACTTTTGACAGGCAGTGTTAGAAATGAGACAGAGAGTAAGAGAACATGTTTTTTATGTCAGTGTGTGTGTTGTAATGTTACAGACTGATTTAAGCCCTGTTGATAAATGTAACTGATGGATGCTGCCAGGGTCATTAGTGGACACTTGTTCCAACTGACCAAGGCAGCGAAGAAGGGGTGCCAACATTTCCCAAAAAAATTAATAATCTGAAAACAGAAATTACTCACAGCCAAACATGGGTGCATCACGATCAGTGAGAGTAAAGGGACTAATGATACAAAACTGAACAAAAAAAAAAAAAATATATATATATATATATATGTATATATTAGCCAATCAGCAAGCATTCAGATGCAGCACTGAGACCAATTAAAAAGAACTGCAGCACACTCATTCAAAACAAACAGGTGGAGGGATGGAGGGATGCAGGTGATGTAGGAAAGAGAGCCAGTCCACAATCAAAACAGGAAAACAGATAATAACAAAGAATAAGGGAGATACAAGAGAGGTACATTTCATCTACTTAAGCAACACCAAAAAAGGGAAAAAAGAAATCAAATTAAACTACTACCAAGGTGCATCATTCATAAATAAATCGCATTAAGTGTCCATTCTTCAATAGCTCTGACTTCATGTGGGAGAGAGAACAATAGCATGGGGAAGGAGAAAGAGGAGAGCAATTCCATACCCAAAAAAATAATTAAAGAAACAAAAGACACGTGGAAAAAAAACTGCCAGGCAATATTACTGTCACCAAAAACAACTATACAAACAGTCAATACAGAAGTAATGAAACAGAAGAAAAAACAGACTGAAGGAAAAAGATCATCCCAAAATGTGTCAGTGCCTTTACAATCTGCCACCACCCAATCTCAAATTCTAAAAAAATAAACAATTACAATAAGTCCACAACATCACCACATCACCCATCCCTGGGTTACCTTGTGTCTTTTCAAGACACAAGGTAACCCAGGGATTCTAACAAAGTAATGAAGTTGGGTTCCACAGAACAACTTACAAATCAGCTTCCTGCAAAACATGAGCTGCCTTTTAAAACTGTGATATTAAAGCTCTGAATGTTTTGATGGGGAGTTGTGGAGTTTAAAGGAAAATCATATCTTTTAAAACACATCATTTAAAACAGCTGCTAGCTCTCATATTCGTAAAGATGAAATAGTGGAAGTAGTAATTTCCAGCTTGCGTACAGTCAGAGGCCTGTTTCACACACATGCTACCTGTGTGTGTCGAAGTGACTGCTGCAGCTTAAAGACGGACAGCGTTTACCCTGTGGAACAGTACAGTGGGCATCTTGTAATTTATAACCCCTTCTAAGCAAATCCTACAAACATAATTTTTTCACAGCGGGTTAAATCAGTTAGTCAAATCAGATCAAATCTTACTTGTTCATGAAACATGTTGACTTTGGACCTTTGGCATTAGAAAACTAGAGCAGCGCTTTTTCTACTAGCCATCAGTCTATGACTGAAGGTTCCAGTTTTATGGTTTTCAGTACTTGTTCAAGACTGGTACTCTATCATTGGTAACAGGCAGTTTAAGCCAATGACAATTCAGTGCATTCTTTGCTCTTCCAGTTGCAGAAAAAGACACACAGCATTACTTCAAGACCAGTAAGTGCACCAGAATGCCCTTATGTCGAGTGCTACTTGAAAAGACGACACACAGTCTAGTTAGGAAGCTAATGCTACTGTTATCAGTAGTGTATTTGAAGTGTATTTGCAACAGAAATATTCCACCACAAATAGAATATTTCACTCAACAGATACAAATATAAGCTTTGTGTGATTCTGCACACAACTATATATATTCCACAACTATATTATTTCATGCCAGCACAAGTACTGCTAAGATAACTAGCAAAGCAAATTAGACATGTACACATAAATTAGAGTGACCGGACATCCCTGTTTTAAACTGTGAATTAAAAACACACTGGAAAGTCGTAAGTAAGACCTCGCAGCAGAGCCGATGTGCAGAAGTCACACACTGTGCTTGTTTTGGCCAACAGAGGGGGTCGGCTGCTGATACCTACTAACCACTTCTGTTGCCACTATCTTCTAACCACTGCTGTTTTTAAACTTGACCAGAAGCTAGCAAGTCCACAACATCACCACATCACCTATCCCTGGGTTACCTTTTGTCTTTTCAAGACACAAGGTAACCCAGGGATTAAAAGCAGGGGTGGGGTCACGGAACTTGTATCATACAACCAGGAGACAGGTAGGCTATCTGATCTGCATAAAATCAATCAATTTAACCTCGGAGAACATTGAGGGTGGCCCTCCTTTACAATGTTGCCGAGCTGATACAGGAAAAGGGATTGATAACGCCCTTTGCTTACCCTTAGTAGTTTTCTGCTTTGTGATGGGTTCAAGCCTGTAGATCTACTGGAAAATGTGTATGTAGCACAAAATGTACAGGTATTTCATTTAATACTGAACATCATTTGTAGAACTGGTGTTTTTGGTTTGTGTTCAGAGTTTATTAGAGGCTTGATGCCTATTCTCTGAATGCAGTGGTAAAATGAGACTAAGAGCTAAGGCTTCAGTTGAGGCCATAAATGTCAAAACTATGCTATAAAGTGAGAAAAAACACATTGTGTGTTAGCAGCTAACACTGTTACCCTTTAACATTTTTGGTTGTTCTAGACTAAACACTGACATCTGAAACTTGTAAAAGACATTCTATAGATTTTATTTCAGGCTTATAACAGACATTAACATATACTTTTACAGTTTTCATCAGTTTTATAGTGACTCATTCAGTGAAGAGCCTTGATGTAGACCTGTTTTTTACTGAAAACATAGTTAGACCACTGTTTATATTTACAATCAGTGACATATCTAGGGCTTCCAGAAGGTCTAGAGTTATGTTTTTTTTCCCCAAATTGATCCCTCCCATTATAAATGAAAATGTGATTGGTTGATTCAAGTGTCACTTCCTAATTATGTTGATCTAAAATATAGCTTTCTGTCCAGCTCCTGAAGTCCTAACCAGTGGGATAGCTGGCTTGGCTGCATCTGCCTAGACACCACAGGGAAAAAAAAAACAATCCTGATCGTGCTTTAGCAGTGTCAAGACTTTAATCTTTTTCTTTCTAATTAAAAAAAAAAACGATGTAAGAGTTCTTGCCATGTTTCAATACAACAAGCATAATCACGCTATTTAACAAAAATTAATACTGTTTAACAAAAATGACTAATGAACTGCTGTAGCTTTAACCTGCATGAAATAAATAGGACAATAACTACTAGATGACACTGAGGCTTCCTCACTTTCTAGATGCAATGATGCATCTGAACCTCAAGGCCACGCTGCTTCTGCAGGCTGTGTGAACACAACTAACCTGTTAGCATGGCCAACGAAATGAAAAGCAAGATGTTCCAAACTGCTCATGCAGTGGCAATGTGTATGTGTGCATGAAACAGGCCTCAGATTTTAATGCCTCCTTTTCATTACATTAAAATAACTTTCATTAATTAAACTTCCCATTACATGGGTTTATTATTAAAGTGCCAATCTTTATGCAACAGAAAGCTGAAAGCTGGAGAGCCAGATGCAGTTTAACTCATTAATGTCAATGAGCTGTAATTGGTGTTATTAGTCAGAAAGCCAATCAAAGTTAGATCACTCTTTATCCAGTGTAAAAGCAGATGTTAAAATGGGCATGATGTTAAAATAATTGTATATGTGGGTAGATATAACCATACAAATTAGAACTAGCGAAATTCACCTCTCATCTAAACATTTATGCAACACTGAAAAATCACATCTCACATTGACCTTTAACATTCAACTCCGTCTTCTGCAGCATGTGTCGGTCAGTGCAATACAATCCAATCCAATTAATACTATTTTAATTCTGTGAATTGTTTTAATGATAAAGGTAAAATTCTGTAATATTTAATTGTGTTAATACAAAGTCAGTCAGTGATGCCAAATGCCACACACTTACCGAAGCCACGGGAACAGCGAGTGGTTACTGTGGAGACTGACACACCACACACAGAAGTCATTCAGGGAAACAGAAAAAAATATAAGCATCAAATAAATAAACTAACAATCCAGTAATTAAAAAAGGTGCAGTGACCAAAACTCTGAAACAAAATCAAGATGACTTGAACAATATTCCCCAGAGAGACAGATAGAAAGAGTGACAAGCTGATAGCCATCTGCTGTCTTGGACAGTTTACTTCCACACAGTTTACTTCCACACACACACACTTTTCTTTGTTGATATGCAATGTTAATGACATTGATTAAGTTAATGATCAATCAGTGATCAACTTTCAGACAGCTGCAGCAATTTGAGTGGGGCCTTCAAGTTTGAATACACTCCCCTAACATGCAAATGCAAGTTTCATCTTTTTGCAGAAAAAAAAGTCATGTAATGTGATATTTACAAAATAGGGAACAAAATGTAAATGAAATGGGAGATGTACAGCCCATAATTACATATTTTACCACATTCACTGAATTCTTACATATTATATACCAAAACTTAGTTGCTCGAAAGCATATCATTGCAATCATGCACCAACTTAACACACCGTAAAACCAAATGCATCAATAGTTGAAACATTACGACTTATCAAATAGTTAGTTTATTAAGGCCAAACCCACATTAAAACCTCTATTTCTCAGAAAATAATGAGGATAAAAACTTGGTTCATGAAAGTAGTTGGCAAATATGAGACAGTCAGCCAGGAATCTTTTCTGAAATTTGGTGATTTTCAGTGCATTGTAGCATTAGCTTTTATGTCTAATATAACATTTGAACAAATATCTAGATTGGTTACTTAAATACAGATTGCACTGTCAGAAAAAGATACTGTAAAAGGTACATTTTTTAAATCAATTTAAATGTAAATGTACCCTTGAAGGTACAACAGTGGTCTTAAAGTCCAACTGTGTACCTAAGGTATGTTTTAAAGGTACACTATATTTATTTTCCCAGGGGAAATGTGCATATTTGAACCTATTTATAACAAAAATTTTAAACAGTACAGAGAAAATGTAAGGAGACAAGGTAACTTAACCTGTTAACTGTTGCCCCATTTTTGCCCGAAATAGCAAACCCAAAGTGAAAGGAGCACTGTTCCCACATATTTTAGGCTACAGTCATCATCTTGGTCTCTTCTGAAAGGTAACACACACTCAGTTTTTTTCCCAACCGTCAGAATAATTGAGGAAATTACTCACACAGAGTAACAAAGGATAGAATGGAGGAGTTTATTTCCAACTGACTCACAGATCTCTAAATTGATCTCTGACTCCTGCCGTGTTATCAAAATCACATGTTTGGATTATGATGTCTGTGTGAATAGTGGTAAGGCTTTGTGGGTTTGCTCGCTCAATCAGTGCTTATGTTGCAAGTGAGACGGTCATTACTGCTGTAAATAATGCATCATAAAATGGTGTGCGGGAATTGAATCCTGAGATTTCAAGCTTTCTATATAGCTTGAAATCTATAGCTTCTGTATACTGCATCGCCGTACTGCTGGATGCATAAAAATGATGTTTAAAAATATGGAAGTAACCGCTCCCATAGAGTTTAAGAAATATATAATTGCAATAGAATATGGTACAATTATATTCCCCAAATGAAAGTTGAATATGTACCCTCAAGGCTACCACTCAGTGACACGAGGGCACCTTTTATTTGAGATTGTGGATCTTTTTAATCTAAAAATGAGCTAAAAAGATAAATACGAAAACTCTTAGTGTTCAGCTTGTGTGACTGTGAGAAAGAAAGAGGAAATCAGAGGGATAACAAATTAGACAGAATTAGAAATACTGGAAGACAGAGAAAAAGACCAGAAAGAAAAAGACAATGCAAAATGAGAGAAGAGGCATAAAGTACAAAGAGCTGGGTGAGAGATGGCTGAAGGAAGGCCAAGAAGAGTGAAAAGAGTGGAGAGAAGAGAGCATAAAAAACACACTGTCTTCCTCACACACACACACACACACACACACACACACACACACACACACACACACACACACACACACACAC
>JAILXH010217326.1:0-10693 GCA_023558415.1 Piaractus mesopotamicus
GGTACCCCCCCCCCCCCCCCATTAAATCTCACCTTCTGAGGAGGCGTGCCCACCGCCATCTCCACGTAGTAGCCCTGGCCGGACTTGCCGCGCAGGTTGTCGATCATGTCCACGAAGGTCACGCTCCTGGCGGCTCTGCGCCTCCTCGGCGCCCCCTGCTGGCTGGGCCGGCGGGCAGGATGCAGGAGGGCAACACGGAGCCCCCCGGCCCCACAGCCGGGCACTGAGGCGGCCAGCACGGCCAGCACGGTCCAGCAAAGCAGGAGCAAAGCATGAGCAGCTGTTTCCATCTTTCTTTAAGCACTCGAGGGTTTCCTTCAGGTCCTGGACGCCCAGCTTCTCCTCATTCAGCGCTCATTGCAATAAAATCCCACGGTTTAAATGAATCATCGTATATATTTCAAACATTCCTGTTGACATTCAGCAGTGGTCATTACAGTGGTCATCCGCGTTTTCTGCTCTTTCTCTTTATGGCTATTATATTTAGTGACAGGTCACGCTCAAAGGTTGATAAAATTGCTTCACCCTTTTGGAGACGAACTGCCAAAAAATGAGACTAACAATATTTTTTTAAAGAAATAATCGAGATTTTACCAACGAATCCTGCTATCAATAAAGCCAGACGCTGAAGAACAAACTCCGAACCCGTCTAGCCCGGTTTTCCTCCAATCTCTCTCTCTCTCTCTCTCTCTCTCGAGCGAAGCCAACCTTCGGTTTGCTCTATTTATTCCCGTTTATCGCTCCTTTTCTCCCGTGCGGCCATAATCCGCATCTCTCCTCTCCCTAAACACCTCCTGCCTCCTCCATCTTTCCCCCCGCAGCAGCCCAGCGAAGCCCTGAACGAATCACTCCTCTGAACCGGATCCTTTGTAATGAATCGATCGAACCGATTCGCGAGTCTTTTCAAACGGCTACACGACACGCGTTGAAGAAGTTAGTAAAGATTGTTGCACTTTAGCTCAATAGAACATGTACCACGCGGTGATATACTTAATAAACAACCGATAAAGGAATGATTCGAAGTAAATACAACCTGAAAAGTACAAAAGAAGCACCTCAAAAAAAAAATCTATAAAGAAAAATCTCATTTTTTCAGACTTGTCTCCATAACTCAGCTTTTAAAATCTCTATAATATGAAAAGAAAACTGCTATATGTTGTCATATTAAGGATGGGTATCAGGTTAACACACCAACCCAGATAGCAAACATATATCTGCCCGCTAGCTTGATAAGGTTGGCACCCCGCTGACTGTTTGCCACTGCTGTTAGCAAGAGGATAGTGGACCACTGGCAGCCCACTGATGGCAAAGCTGGCGCTCCACTGGTGTTTTGCTCAGAGTTTTCTGGGTGGCCCGCTGGTGCTAAAGTGGAGTATTTGACAAAATTCCACTTATTATTGCTTATTGCTTATTGGCCAGTCATCGTCTATTTTTCTTATTTTTCCTTCCTTCCTTTTTTTAGTTATACTTATTTATACTAAATTAATTTAGTAAATAGGCAGTCGTGGGCTGGAGGTTAGGGAACCGTTCAATCCCCTGAGCCGTCAGTACATGACTGAGGTGCCCTTGAGCAAGACACCTAACCCCCAACTGCTCCCCGGGCGCTGCGGATAGGGCTGCCCACCGCTCTGGGCAAGTTTTCACACTGCCCCCTAGTGTGTGTCTTCACTAGTGTGTATGTGGTGTTTCACTGCACGAATGGGTTAAATTGCAGAGGTGAAATTTCCCCGTTGTGGGACTAATAAGGGTCACTTAATAATAATTAATAAATAATTTTAATCTAGCACAGTGTCAGCAACAACACTTTCTATAATATATTTTATATAAGGACATTTATATTATTTTTCTGTTGGTTGTTTGTAATATTTATGTTATTTTCCAAATTAAAATGCCCTGTGCATTCAAATCTGTTTAAGAAGCTTAAACTAGGTAGAGCTTGTATGCAGGACAGTAATCTGGGTGGTCCGAGGGTGGACCTGCAGTGGCAAACAGGGGTGCCGAATTTATCAAGCCAGCAGACCAATATATGCTCGCTATCTGGGCAGATTACTGTCCTGTATACAAGCTCTAACTAGTTTTTAATCTCCTCAAGCAGATTTTAAATGCACAGAGACTTTTATTTTAGAAAATAAGCTTAGTCAAATATTACAAACAACTGAGGGAGAAAAAAATGACTAGGCCTGATATAAAATGGTTTTATAGAAAATGTTGTTGCTGACACTGAGCTGGATTAAAGTTATTTACTAAACTAATTTACAAAGTATAACTAAAGAAAAGTAGGAAGGAAAAATAAGTACATTGGACTGTGAGTGGAAAATGAGTGATGATAAGCAGAATTTTGTCTAATACTCTGCTTAACAACCGGTGGGCTGCCTGGAAAACACTGAGCAAAACGCCAGTGGACCACCAGCTCTGCCATCAGTGGGCCGATAGTGGCCCACTATCCTCTTGCTATCAGGGAAAGTAAGCCTCAAGAATCCCTATCCTAATCTTTCTTATTGTCTGTATTCAGTAGGGATGGTTTTGCCTTCTAATAGGAATTGGGTTAATAGTTACCATTAAAGACCATAAGTTTCCTGTAGGATAACCATCTGGAATCAATCACATAACACCCAATAGACCACTAGAGTCCTTTCTACTGTGATATCAACCCATAAGGATTTTAATGCTGGGAACATTATCTGATAAGGACAATTCGCCAGCTTCTTGTTTGAATTTTCCGATTCCACCTTAAATGGTGCAGCAGTTACATCAGCTTCAGCTTCGTAGTTTTAATGCTGGTAGTATTTTTGATAAGAAGATTTAGGCTATCAACACATCTTATCCAGATGATTTATGTACGCTACCTATAAATATGCACCACGTAACTTACGATCAAATATGGTATTAGTGAAACTGAATGTGAAAATATTTCTGCTCAAATGTAGAATTTAAAAAACCCTTTCACTGTTTTTTGGTTTTTAAAAAGGAACTTGGTCATTTTGTACAGTCTTTAACATTAATGAAGTGTAAAATTAGCTGTAAGCATCTTTCAGTTATCAGGAATTGTGACCCATTCTTAACTATATATATTGCCACTTCATCCCTATTTTTTTGTATGTAATTAGTAATGTGGATTAATCTGGGAACCTGTAGTAATTTGAGAAGCTGTAGTTTTGAATCAGTTGGCTTGCATTTACACTGCTGGATTAACGTGCTTATTTTTTTGTTTATTCTATATTTATGTGATTGTCATTATTGAGTCTACAATTTGACGTAAATAAAAAATAATTAAAAAAAACAAAGCTCCCCGCGAAGCCCCGCCTTCTTCTCTCAGCCCTCCAATCACAGCGCAGCAACCGTTGCTATGCGCCATTTCATTTTGAGCTCAGTCCGTTATCAGCGCCAGTGTTTGAATCTGAGGCTCCAGCTGCGGTTGAAACATGTGATGGTAGTTTTTGTCGATTTTTATCGTCCACGTCGTCGGTTTTTTGTGAATTTGGTACTTACAGTGTTCTTTTACTACAAGAGCTGAAATACACTTTGTGAAAATGTCAAAGCGAACATCTGTTAAAGGTAAAAAAAAAAAAAAAAAGAATAAACAGTTGATATGATGGAGGCTGAATTCAGCTTCTTGTTCGAAGGTTCCCGTTCCACCTTAAATAGTGCAGCAGTTGCATTCTGGCGCCATTTAAAGTGGAACATGAAAATTAAAATAAAAAAAGCAAGCGAATATAGTTCATCATCGTGGATTCCTATATGAATCCACGATGATGAACTATATTCGTTTGCTTTTTTTTATTATTATTATTATTATTATTATTATTTTCATGTTCCACTTTAAATAGTGCCAGAATGCAACTGCTGCAGTATTTAAGGTGGAACGGGAAAATTCGAGCAAAAAAGCTGATTTCAGCTTCGTAGGTTGAAAAAGTTATGAGGAATTGTGCTAACCTACCTACCATAGCGCAAATTATCAGGGGTAAAATAGTAATATTAAGCTGAGTCAGTACTGAATTAACATTTAAAACACAGTAAAACGTTTGACAGATGGAGTCGGTGAGTCGCTCAGCACATAAGAGCTCAGGCTGAAGTTCATCTTGACTGCAAATTTCAGACCTTGACCGACTGTGGCTTTCAGTGATTCGGTTCTGGGTTTATGTTTGGTGAGGCTAAAACTGGCGTCCTGTTCGCCAGCTTCTTATTCAGATTTTCCGTTCCACCTTAAATGGTGCAGCAGTCGCAAGCGCCAGAACAGCGGCACCATTTAAGGTGGAACGGGAAATTCGAAAAAGAAACCGGCAGATAAGAAGCAAACTTAAGCTTCATTTACGTTTGTGTAAGTAATCAAAAGATTATTAATGGCTGGAATTTCACACCAAACCACTCTGAATGACTCTGTTCACACACAGGTTACAGTTTATCGGTTTTAAAAATGTCCCTCCACGACAATGTTTTGTTCCGTTTACACTTTATAATCAGACTAAATGAATATTTTTTTTCATTCTTGTGTACAAATTAATACGACTGAGGATTATACAGGCTATTTACTAATCACTGTGGGCGAAGATGACTCGTTGAATCGGACATCGACTCGCTGGAACGGACAAATCCAAAGAATCGGTTCGATAAACTGAATCGAACTGCCTTTCGATACTCCGCATCCGTCCGCGCTCAGCGCATCTCTAGGCAAAAATAAGGCGAGGCATTCCGAGGCATTCTGGGATATGTAGTTTCAAATGCGCGTAGCCAACTCAATATTAGCGATTTGCTTCACCAAGGGATATTTAAAGCTGGATATGCCTGTTTTTGAATGAGGCTGACAAAATCACTGTTATTTGCTGTCATGGGAAGTATGGGTAGTAAAGCAAGCCTGCTTGTGCTAATTTATAAGCTTTAAAACAAGCTAATGTTAGTTTCTTTAATTTTCTTCATTCAGAGTGGTTTGGTTTGAAATGGTTGATTGTCGAGATCTCTTTACAGTGGTGGTGATAGGAACCAGGGGTCATCATGACTACAACACAAATATAGACATTTTATTTACTATCAAAACCACCAGTGAACCTACACGAGTCTTCTGAGTTTTATATGGAATGTTGACGATGGTAAAATAGTGGAAAATCTGAGATAAAAAGTTTTCCTTGGGGACTATTTTGCCTCGGTACACCCTGCATGTACCTCTCCATAATGAATGGATTAAAATAAATGGATTAAAATACATTTTAAGCCAAACCTTCAGTGAATTCATAACCATTCCATCAAATAACTTTCTGTGAAGGAAGGAGCTTTTAGAGGTGGACGTCTGGTTCCTATCACCACCACTGTGAACAATTCTGACTCGGTAAGTTTCTCTAGAACAGAGCATTTCACACCAAACCACTCTGACCGACTCTGTTTACCTCTTAACCATTTAGTTGTGTAGAATTTTGTAGAATAAGTAGAAAAAAAATCAGTGGGGTTCCCCTTTAACACAAAGCTCATAGACTTAGAGGAAAAACAGCAGCTGGCTGTACATCTGTTTATTATCGGCATGTGGGATACACGCAGCGTGACAGACAAATAAGCTTAGACAGATAGATATACTGATTCCCAACGGGAATTCTGAGCTTTTAAACTGACAAAGGAACGGCAACGGCCTTTCAAGTAAACATTAAAACTTAGCTTTAGAGGAATGGTTTGACAAAAAAAATGTAAATTACCCAATTTCCCCCACTTAACCCAGACATCAGTCAGCCAAGACATGTTTGGTATCCAAATTTTGCTTGTTTAGTTTAGCGCTGGAGCTACGAGGCTAATGTTGCTAAAAAATGCTAGAAGTCAATAGTCACCCAAATGTTTTTTTGTAAGTACATCCACAGAACTTGTCTCAGCCACCCAGCTCTTCATTAAGGTGGCGTAGACTTGTTGACGTGGTTTAGGGTACAGTATGATTTATAAAAACAAATGTGAAGAAGCAGAATTTGGACACAAAACATGTCTTGGCTGTGGAAAACTGTAAATTAGATTTTTTTTGCCATTCCTTTAAGGATAGCCGTACTACTTTACATTTGTTTCTCAACAGAGTTGGCCTCTTAGGACTGTCTTACTGGCAGGGGAAGTGGAGGAAAACAGGAGTTGAGTGGACGTGAGCATCTCTCCCCCTCTTTTTGCTCTCAGTGGTACTGGCTGCTCCCCCAGTGAACAGGAGGGCCGGCTCATTGTGTGCTAAACGGGGCAGAACACCATGATGAGTTGAAAGCTCTGTGAAAGGAACAGAATCAAGAATGAAATCTCCTGAAGCGAAGCTGGTGAGTTTGTTGTAGATGGCAGGTGTGTTTGAGATGGCATTCTAATAAGCACTCTATGTGAGGAGCTGTTTTTTCACCAAATATGGTGATATGGTGAAACGAAACAGTGCACGTTTCACTAAGCTGGACTACAGTGAGCATCTACGGGCTAATGTGCTGCTGTTAATCAAGCATTAACCTACTTGGATAAACCAGATTACATAATTTATAGACCAAGTGAGCAGAGATTTTTAGTGACTAAGGCTATATTTACTTCCAACCTTGTGCTTTAAAGCATTATTATTATTATATCATATTACTGCTATGGTCAGTGACACTCTAACACTAAGTCACTTTAAATAACGATAACACTGAGTCACTTAGGCAGTTTAAAATGGATGTTGTCTCTATGTTTTGTGCATATTGTGTATATTTCATATATTCAGTTTTTTTTCTTGTATTTTTATTTTTACTTATTTACTTCCTGTAGAGTGATTAGCTGAGCCTCACCACAAGCATTTCACTGCATAAATGTCCTGACATGTTGTGCAAATGACAAATAAACTTGAAACTGGACTCACATAATCGAAAAAACTAATTTTATCACTTGTAAATAAGTAATAAAGCAGTTAGGTGTAGAATGTAAATGTTGCTTTTGAAATGTACAAGTCACCCCTCAGTCCACTCAACCCACAAATGAAGTTTGATTACTGCCTGACTCATGTAGACCCCGAGTTTCACATTATCTGATTATTCAAGAGCATGAAAACACACTGAACCAGTTACTGAAACAGTCTGATTGTCTGCAGTTATCAGATTATTAAGTGTAAACACACTGAACCAGTTACTGACACAAGTCTGATTGTCTGCAGTTATCAAATTACTAAGTGTAAACACACCGAACCAGCTGCTGACACAATCTGATTTTCTGCAGTTATCAGATTATTAAGTGTAAACGCACCCAACCGGTTACTGACACAATCTGATTTTCTGCAGTTATCAGAGTATTAAGTGTAAACACACTGAACCAGTTACTGACACAAGTCTGATTGTCTGCAGTTATCAGAGTATTAAGTGTAAACACACCCAACCGGTTACTGATACAATCTGATTTTCTGCAGTTATCAGATTACTAAGTGTAAACACACTGAACCAGTTACTGACACAAGTCTGATTGTCTGCAGTTATCAGATTACTAAGTGTAAACACACTGAACCAGCTGCTGACACAATCTGATTTTCTGCAGTTATCAGATTATTAAGTGTAAACACACTGAACCAGTTACTGACACAGTCTGATTTTCAGCAGTTATCAGATTATTAAGTGTAAAAACACTGAACCAGTTACTGACACAGTCTGATTTTCTGCAGTTATCAGATTATTAAGTGTAAACACACTAAACCAGTTACTGATTCAATCTGATTTTCTGCAGTTATCAGAGTATTAAGTGCATGTAAACACACTCAGTGTTGTTGATGGCATAGGCTGTAATTTAAATTGCAGCTCTTGGGATTTGAAAACTGCTTGATCTGATCGATATAAATGAATTTTAAATCTTTTAGCTCTAATTTACATATATCAGTCTTAATAGCACAGAAAAACACTGTGCAGGTTGGTGGCTTTGGATCGTAAATAAAGTGTCTATATCTATGTTGTAGTCATGGCGACCCCTGGTTCCTATCACCACCACTGTAAAGACATCTGAACCATTTCACGCCAATCTGAACCATTTCACTCTGAATCTCTCTGTTTACATCTCACACACTGAATTATGCAGAAAATTTAAAAAAAATGTAATAAAAATACTTCAATAACATTAATAATTTTGTGGTTTAAGAGGTGAAAGTTAGTAAGTTTTAGTGTTTTAAAGGTGGGAAATGTGGACACAGAAGTGGACCTGACTCACTGTTCAGATGCTGTTTATCTGTCGTCCGCTGGTCCTCACTGGTAGCGCCGGTCTGTGGTGCGCCGTCTTGAGGCTGCATTGCCAAAGAGGAGTGAGGAAGGTGATGTCTGGAACTACTGGCTGACCTGTTTGATTACAATAATGTCAGAGCAGCACAATCTTCCCTGTCTGTAATCAAGCAGGACACAATAAGTGCGTATACATGCACTCAATAATCCGATCATAATCGGACTTCTGCAGTTATCTGATTTTTTAAATGGTCATGTAAACAGCGTACTCCGATCAAGAAATCCGATAAAGTGAGCTGGATTTTAGCTCCGTAATCAGATTTCTCAGTGCATGTGTACCCTTACTCTGATTTCTTTCGGATTTCTCAGTCTGCGCGAGATCAGACGGTGGATGTCGTGAGACGCCGCAAAACACTTTTGGAGCGGCGCTGAAACCAAAGATGAAATAAAGGATTTAAATATTCTTCATCTTCTAGATGATGTATGTTCATATTTTCGGGTAAAGTGGTGACGTTTTAAAAAAGCTGCAGCGTGAAGTTTGAGTTTTACGTTACGTTTACGTCACGCCTTCTTCTGTGAGTTTACTGGCTGGTTGTAAAGCAGAAATCTGATTACCGTCTGACTCATGTAGACCCTGGGAGTTTCCCCATTATCTGATTACTCATGTAAACGTGTTGATTGGATTACTGACAAAATCTGATTTTCTGCAGTTATCGGATTATTAAGCGCATGCACTCAATTGTAATTTCTGATTCCAGCCTTTGGTTAAAAAAAATTTTGGGGAACAATTTCTGGTGTACTCTGGCAATTCTGCGCACAGGGCAGTGGCTGAATTGTGTGAATAAGCAATTAAAATACGAGAAATCCATTAAAAAACATAATCTCAAAAATCTAGTTGCAGTCTTGCAAATAGTGACCCTGCAAGATTCCTAGTCTTTGCAAAATCATAGTCTGAGACTAAAACACTGTCTTTAGATGTGAGCGGCTGTCAGACTTTAGTCTTTCATGAGTCTTTTCAAAGTATTCTAGTGTACGGTTACCGTAAATAGGACCATTCCCTTTACTAAAGAACCCTTAACGAACGTCTTTTCAGAGTATTACAAGCTTGATTCGAGTCAGTTTAAGGAAATGGATCAGAATCACTGTCCATGTTAACTGACCGTGCACTACAGATGGGCAGATAGACATGAAAAATCTCTGACGTTCTCCTTTAGGTTCCATAGATCAGTATCGATCGTTTCATGTGTGGAAGTCGGTTCATATATGACTTTTACATAATGAAAACCTGCAGCTTTGACCTGTTAGAGATAAGAAACAAACACACTGCAGTTCGTGACATTTTACAGCATCTCACTGTTGTTGATGGATTATGAAAGAGTGATCAGTTATCAGTTTGACCCTAGAACAGTGCAGGAACATGAAAGGTTACCAGGTATCAGAGTCTGTAGTGCGGAAGCCTTTGGCGAAGGGATTACTGGCTATCTTTAGCTGAGTGATCTGTGGACGAGAGAGAAACAGAAAAATTTAAACGTACCAACATGATGAGCGGCATTTAAATCAGTCTACAAGATTATGTGCTGAGTTGCAGCCTGTTTTCCAGTTATTAGTGAATCTGAATGACAGGCTGCTCTTTAAAGGACGATTCCACAGATTATTCAAAGTTTTTTTTATTATTATTAAAGGGTTGAGATTTAAACAGAGTCATTCAGAGTGGTTTGGTGTGAAATGCTCAGTTCTAGAGAAACTTACCGAGTCAGAATTGGTGGTGATAGGAACCAGACTTCCACTGGCTGATGTCTGAGACATTGTTTTTCGATAGCTTTGAGAAGATTTTATCCTAAAACATATTTTAAAATTCATTTGTTATTCCTTGTAAGGTAAAATAGTCCCCAAACTTTTTTTTCTTCAGATTTACTACTATTTTTTTCACCCAAGTCTGTTAAAAGCATGAAATTTTAGCTAATTGTCATATAAATAAAGAATGTTTTATAAATAACTGTGAATAATGATTTAATTTTTTTTTTTTTGTTTATGCAAAAAAAAAAAAATCATTCAAAATGAACTAATAATCATTCCTAGATATATTTATTCACACAAATGTCTTACACACAATCATGTGTAGAGTCAAGCACAGTTAATTTTTGGAAGAGAGTGGAAATACAAAAAAAGAAACATTAAATAATAAATAATTCATATTAGTGCACCACATTAGAAATTTTCGTGAGTCCCACAATGTCTCAATTAATGCATTTACGGCTTTTTTTTTTATTTACATATATTTGCCTAAACTCAACATACACAACTCACATTCTGCTTGTTGCAGCATAATATTATAATAGAATCTAACAACTGTGGAAAATTAAGACTCGTGTAGGTTCACTGGTGGTTTTGGATAGTAAATAAAATGTCTGTATTTGTGTTGCAGACATGGCGACCCCTGGTTCCTATCACCACCACTGTAAAGACATCAGAGTTTCTACAGTCTCTGGAATTCCCCTTAAATCATTAAACATCACAACACCAAGGGACAAAAT
>JAILXH010217348.1:1233-16630 GCA_023558415.1 Piaractus mesopotamicus
TTCTTTGTGCAAGGATCAGTCTGGGCAATTAGTCACCGCACAACATTCATGTCCCACATTGTTGAGGAACATGAGAAGTGCCTCATGTTGAAACCGAGAAGCAGGAGTGCAGTGTGTATCAATAAGGACTATGGTGTTTTTTTTTTTGCTCGGGTTGGGAATCAAACCCAGGTCTCCCACATGCAGGATAGTGGTGTTAACCGCTACCCTATAACAACACAGTAAAACAGATTGCACATAATATGTTGTGTTATGAAGTCTGTAGAGTTTTCATCTGGTACTGTACACATGCACAGATCACACCTGAATGGCATACATGCGCTGAGCAACCCTATTATTTGGCTAAAACTGAGGTATCTCCAATTCTTGAAATCTGATCACAACTTTTAGCCAAAATAAGCAATGTTTACATGACCACCTAAAAAAACTAGTAACTGCTGAAATCAGTTAATGATTATATTAATAATATTAATGAAAACTCACTGCAGTAATTGACACCTCCATGATATATCAGAGTCACTGCTGTGAGTCACCTTGTAAAGCCTGTAATAATCATTTAAAAGTCAGAAGCATTGGTCGGATTTCGCAGAAATTTGTGGACCACGTCACACGTCTTTACATATAAACGTCACATAAACAGGCTCAAAAAACTAAAATCTACATATACTGATGAAGATAAGATGACAATATTAGATAATTCACTCACATCCTCGGAAGACGCATCCTTAACCAAGTTTTGACTGAGTGCACTTTGAATGCTCTTTCAATGCGCTTGCAATTGTCAGATTTATCCGCTTGTTTAAAGCACAACCCACGTTACAAATGTTCTTCTGCACATTACATGCAATTACACATTTCCACCAGAGAGGCTTCCAAATCCCCAAATCTTACATAGAGTAGCTTTCATATAATGCAATAAAAACAGTAATTCCTACCTTGAAACACAAGCAGCGGTAACAGCATATAAATGATCAACAGCTGCCCTACATAATCTTTGTTTTCCTGATTTATGTACCACAAGTGCACAATAAGACCTAAAGCAGAAAAAGGAAAAAAAACATTACTCAGCATGTCTCTTCTAGGCCTGCGATGCACGTATGTTTTTTTTTCTTTTTTTTTTTCTTTCTCTCTCTCCTCTTTCACCCAACCAGATCGTGCCAGATGGCTGCTTTCTGCTGAGGGGCAGGCCTTGGCAGATAAAAAGGACTCACCTGAGACTAGTTATAGAGGGGAGCGTTTAGCGTGCATGAGACTTGTGGTGTCAAGCTGTGTTACGTAGCCAGTAATGCTAGTCTCCTGTGCTCCCTCTCTAGCTCTCTCTCCCTCTCTGTTTTCTGTCCCCCAGCGCATGCGTGGACAGGCAAGTTGGGCGCGCCTATACATATGCATACACAATAGTGGTTGGATTGTTTAGACACATCAGGTAAGGGGCGAGTGCCACCCGCTGTACTTTGGTGAGGATTAGCCTTGGCTAGGCAGGTTATATTTGTTTCTTTGTTTCATTTCTTTGGCACCATCCTCCGTCCACCCTTGCGGTTGGTTGGGTCCTATTAGTCAATGTTCTTGCATACTTAACGGTTAGTTACCAATATTTGGCTCAGCTTACTGTATCATCCCTCGTTCCATGTAAATAATGTTCTTGTATCATGCACTACTGTGCACTTGTGTCCTTCCCTTCCGTCTCCTATCACATGCCATGTTATTTCCCCTACACCCGTAGCTACCTCTGGGGGAGAACGTAACAAGGAGCCACCTTAATTGTCATATCAACCTGAGGCCAGCTAGCATAGCTTTTTAACCTAAATGAAGAAACCCTATTCTATTCTATTCTATTTTTACAGTGGGCCCTATTTTGTGGTCATAGCACAGGTACGAAATAAGGCTGAACAGATTATTAACAGGTAAGGTTAGGCAAACTACAGCATTATTCAATCAAATCAGCTTCTCTCATTACCTTTCAGAGCTGACTGTGTGCTGGCTGTGTCAACTGCCTTTGAGGTCAGGGGGAAAAGTGGGTACATTAACTTTTTGGTCAAACTATCACTTTAAGCAGTTTTGCACTTATAATGATTTAATCCATCTTAAATGAATAATTAAATGAATAATAATATTTTAATAAAATAAGATACTGTTTCATTCACTATTTGTCCCAAGAAGCTGACATGATATCTCTGGATGCTCAGAGGACACTGCAGCGCACACTTCATCATTTCAGAGGTTTTTTAAAAAGGCTGTTGTGCCATGTGCCGCTCACAGTGCTCGCGTATATATATGTATGTGTGTAAATATATATATATATATATATATATACACACACATACACATATATATATATATACATATATACATACATATATACATACACACACACACACACATCATATACATGAAAATAGTACAAAGGCAACATATCAAATGTTTAAATTTTGCCCATTTTCAATTTGATGCCAAAAGGCTGGTAATGTTGTGTAATGCTAAAAAAACACCTGGTGGTTGATTGGCAACAGGTCAGTAACATGATTGGGTATAAAAAGGTATCTCAGAGAGGCTGAGTCTTTCAGGAGTGAAGATGAGCCCTGTTCACCACTCTGTGAAAAACTGCCCGAGCGAATAGTGCAACAATACAAGAATAACGTTTCTCAACATAAAATAGCAAAGAACTTTTGCTTTTCATCATGTACGGTACATAATAACATTAAAAGATACAGATAATCTAGAGAAATCTCTTTATGCAAGGGACAAGGCCAAAAACCAGTATTTGCTGGTCATGATCTTTGGGCCCTCAGGCGGCACTGCATTAAACAGACATCATTCTGTAGTGGAAATCACTGCATGGGCTCAGAAACACTTCCGAACTGTCTGTGAAAACAATTCGTCACTGCATCCACAAATGCAGGTTAAAACTCTAAAACACAAAGAAGAAACCATACACAAACAGGATCCAGAAACACTGCCACCTTTTTTGGGTCCAAGCTCATTTAAAAGGACTGAGGGGAAGTGGAAAAGTGTCCTGTGGTCCAACGAATCAAAATTTGAAATTCTTTTTGGAAAAATCATGGACACTGTGTCCTCTGGGCTAAAGACCACTCAGCTTGTTATCAGTGCACAGTTCAAAAGCCAGTATTCGTAGGAGTGCATTAGTGCACATGGCATGGGTGATATGCACATCTAAGAAGGCACCATTAATGCTTTCCTTTATCAAATATAGCTCAAGATGTTTCTGCTTTCATTACACCATTTGGTCTATATTCTAACAAGGTAATGAGTTTTGGATTGCGAAATGCTCCTGCTACATTTCAGCGTCTAATGAATTATGTTGTTTCTGGTATAGGTGGTTGTGCTGTATATTTGGATGATGTTGTGGTGTTTTGTGACACCTGGGACGTCCACCTTCTCCATATAAGGGCACTGTTTGATCATTTTGTCAAAGCTACACCTGGTTAAATATAAGTTTGCCAAGGCTACAGTAACTTATTTGGGTAAAGTTTGGGGCAGGTATAGATGCGTCTGTTGAGGTCTAAAGTGATGGCTATTGATCAGTTTCCCCCTCCCTCCACCAAGAAGGACTTGCATTTTCTTGGTATGGTTCGGTACTATCATGCTTTCTGCAAGAATTTTTCTGTAGTGGCAGCGTCCCTTACTAACTTGTATGACTGGACTCCATCCTGTCAGTGAGGTTTTGAGGAGTTGAAGTCACTCCTTCAGTCAGAAACATTTGAGGTCTATGTGTGTTGTGGTCGTCCCCTGGTAGTGTATACAGATCACAATCCTCTTACTTTTCTGCATTCTTTATAGAACCCAAACCAGCAGATGATGAGGTGGTGTCTGTTTTTGCAGGGGTACCAGTTGGACATCCGGCATATTAAGAATACTGATAATATAATTGCTGAAGCCTTGTCACGTGGCCCTAACAGTGAATAACTAATTTTTGGTTGCTGCCTTGTCTTTATCCAGTGTTTCCTCTTTGTCTTCTGCTACCTTTTTTCCTTTAGTTTCTGCATTAAAATTGCTTCCTAGGCACCAAGGTTGCTGGTGGGCACAGGTGACTGGGGAGGATGAGTGGTTCAGGATGGAGCAACAGGGAAATGACGCTGTGCGATCAGAGCTGTTGGACCCGTTCTTCTTGTTGTCCTGTTTTTGTTTTTTGGTTTGTTTTTGTTTTTTTAAGGGGGGGTGTGTGACGGGCCTGTGCCATTACAGGTGGAGCTGTAGTGGGTGGGGCTGAAGGCCTCATCACGAACACTACTTACACCTATGTGTCGTGCTTGTGGCAGGAGCTCCTCTTTTGTGTTTTGTTTCTGTGTCCCAGGCAGTTTGGTTTTGGGCATTATGCTTCAGTTTATTTGTTTATTTTGGAGCCTACAGTTTTTGTCCTTGAGATTTTTGCACCAGATCCTTAAGTTTATTTCTTATTAAAATAATTAGTTTCATTTATTCACTGTGTGCTTCCCTTTTATTTGTCATAATGTTGAGTCGGTCATGACACATTTCACTTCCAAAACTACAGCAATCAGTTCCCAAATGCTTAGAGTGCTGTTAAAGTAGAGGTGATGAAACAAAGTGGTAAACATGCCCCTGTCCCAACTTTTTTTGGAATGCATTATTGGCATTAAATTCAAAATGAGCATATATTTTTCAAAAAACAATACAATTTCTCAGTTTCAACATTTGATATGTTGTCATTGTAAGATTTTCCTTTAAAAATATGGTTTACTTGATTTGCATATTGTTGCATTCTATTTTATTTACATTCTGCACAGCGTCCCAACTTTTTCAGAAAAAGGGTTGTATATGCACATATGTATACAAACACACAGACAAGAATTAACTGCACCTGGAAATAAAAATTGTGTATACGTACCTGAATAAGCAAAAGTAGTTACCACAGCATATTCTAGTGTGATTGCTGATCGTTTAATGAATCTTTGGAGGTTCTCTGTAAGATATCAAATGTCATAAAATGGATTATAGTGAATCGTTTATGTTGTTCCTGTTTTTATTTCTTTAAATTAACTTTCCACAATTCCATATTTCTCAGTAAAACAAACCTTTAAATGTATCCAAATATGGAGCAATCCAAAACAGGAAGAGAATCCTTAGCAGGTTAAGGGTCGAGCAAGTAGCAGCTTCAGTGAAGAACCCTGTGGCAAAATAATTAGTTTTAATAACAATAAAATATAGAGAGGTAAAAAACTACTTGAACAGATGCAAAGATTCGGGCACCTTGGTCAAATTACCTGTTTCGTTAATTTTATAAGTGAAAATAAGCAAACATTTACCCTAAATTTAGTACATTTGTACAGTGTAGTACCACTGGATTTTCACTATGTTTAATGAAGCGGGAGAAACACAGCGAGGCATCTGGGACTATTGCTTAATAAATAATATTAACAGATTTTTATTAGGAACACTACACTATCACTGGTTATGGCCTCCCTTTGCTCTTAAAACAGCCTCAATTCTTTGAGGCATGGCTTCCACAAGGTGTTGGAGACATTCCTTTGAGATTCTGGTCCATGTTAACATGATCACAGTACGCAGTTCCTCCAGATTTTCAGGTGCACTTTCATGCTGCGAATCTCCACTCTACCACATCCCAACAGTGTTTCACTGCATTCAGAGCCGGTGGCTGGGAAAGCTACTGAAGAACACTGAACTCAATGTCATGTTCTTGAAAAAGAGACAACATTTGCTTTGTGACATGGTGGATTAACATTCTCGAAGTAGCCATCAGAAGATGACAAATTGTGGCCATGAAAGGATACACATGATCAATAACACTTAAATAGGCTGTGGCATTTAAACAGCGATTGATTGGTATTAACAGGCCTAAAGTATGCAAAGAAAACATTCCCCACACAATTACACCACTTCCACCAGCCTGGACAGAAGGCAGGTTGGGTCCACGTATTCATGCTGTTGGCACCAAATTCTGACCCTGCCATCTGTGTGCCTAAGCAGAAATCAAGATTCATTAGACCAGGCAACATTTTTCCAGTCTTCAAATGTCCAGTTTTGGTCAGCCTGTGCCCACTGTAGCCTCAGTTTTCTGTTCTTGGCTGACAGAAGTGGAACTCAATGTGCTCTTCAGCTGTTTTAGCCCATCTGCCTTAAGGTTTAACATGTGTATTCTGAGACGCTTTTCTGCTCAACACAACTGTAGAGGGTATCTGAATTACCATAGCCTTTCCACAAGCGCAAACCAGTCTGGCCATTCTCCGCTGACTTTTTTCTTCAACAAGGTATTTTCGTCAGCAGAACTGCCGTTCACTGGATGTGTCCCATGACATCAGCAGTTTTAGAAATACTCAAACCAGCACATCTGGCACCAACAATCATGCCACAATCAAAATCACTGAGAGCACATTTTTTCCTCATTTTGATAGTTGATGTGACCAGAATCTGAATCTGCTGGTCCATATTTGCAAGATTTTAAGTACTGCACTGCTGTCACATGATTGGCTAATTAGATAATCGTAAATGAGGTGTGCAGGTGTTCCTAATAAAGTGCTCAGTAAGTGTACATATTAGATGTACCGTAATGACAAGGAAACTATTGAAGTACATGACAATATCCCTAACCCAAAACTAGGGCTGGGCAATGAAACGTGATACGATGAATACTGTGATATGTTCTGACATGGATGTGGTGGGAGTGACAGCAGTAAGGCGGTGTGATCCATCACTGACGTACAGAGCCAGCTAATGTTTGCTGTTTGTATTAAGATGACGTTGTTGAGAAACTAACAGTTTAGCACCTGTAACCAGATAGCCGAGCACTCGTTTTCTTTCTTAAATTATGACTACTACAAAAACTGTTGCCATGCTTTTCCAGCTGATAAAAACAGCTAACCAGAAAATTTCTCCCACTCTCCCATGACAGATTTGTGAAATGTTCCACTGTTTGGTGAGTGTTTGTCGTGTTCTGACCATGAAGGATATTTTTAAACAGCAATTAACCACTCAGGAGCAAAAATCAGCCTTCAAACTTGAAAGAAATAATCATTTGACATTTATCGATATTGAACGATATGAAATTTTTTATTGTGATAAGGTTTTTGGCAATATCGCACAGCTCTATCTCAAACATATAAGGAAGGCAAAGATATGTGCCCGCTGGCTCCCAGTTTGCAAACCCCGCCACTTTCCATCACCCTCTCTGTTTGATCCGACTAATCGGAAGAGACAGAGATTAGCAAAAACAGAAAGAAGCCAGTAATACTTTAAACTTATGACCCTCTATATGTTAAAACATAAACTGAGGATCTTAAATTAATAACAGCTTGATAGACTGAGAAGTATGTGCTATCAATGTAAAGGCCATTGCACACCGAACATGACACGAAAAAGCAACATAAACATGGCAAATATTTAGACAAGAATTTTTTCATATTAAAACTGTCAAAATTATACACACCAGACGTAACGCAATTTTTGTTTCTATGTTAATCACGCCGTGAAAAAAAGGGGCAGAACACTTATCAAATATACTTCACAAAACGGGTAAACTGTGACATTAGTGGAGTACAACCACAGAGTACCCCACTTCAGCCGCTGTTCTCCGGTGTGAAATATGTTGCCCCAAGATTCTGGAACAGTCTACGGCTTTTCATAAAGGAATCCCCCACAATAGAGATTTCTAAGTCAAATTTAAAAGCTCATCTATTTTCTCAGGTTTTTGAGTCTTTTTAATGATTATGCACTCAGTATCTGTTCTGTCTTGGCTGGTTCTTGCCAGTGTAGCTCTTCTATTTTGTTCTATTTTGTTTCATTGTTTTTATCTGATATGTTTCCTCTGCATGTTGCTTTTACTTTTCCTTGTTGAATGTAATGTGTAGTTTTGATTAGTTAGTAGTGATTATTCTATTTGATATTATTGTGCAGCACTTTGGCCAACACTTGTTGTCTTTGTGCTATAGAAATAAAGATGACTTGACATTGCATTCATTCAGAAGCTGAGAAACTGAGGTTTGTAGCCTGGTTTGATCTCCATTTGTATGAAAGCATATCAGTATCAAAATTTAAATGAGAATGCAATAATCAAAATGTCAATGTAATCCTAAATTTGAATTAAAATTTTCACTCATACACACAAATTTGGCTCAAAGTTAAAATCCAAATAATTCCATTTCCATTTGGTGCACTAGTATTGACATTTCATTTGCACAGAGAGTCAGATGCTTTATGTGCAGCTTTATTTAAAGTTAAATGTATTTCCAGAACTGCATATTCATACCTTGTGTGATTATGCAACAGTGGTGTCAAAATGACAATTAAAATGTGATTTAATTTATATGCATTTGCACTTTCCAATAATGTTTTTGAAATTGCATTATGAAAGAGGAAAATTTAAATGTAAAAGGGAAACAGCGCCTCTCCTTTTTGCAATTATATATTATCACCTACTGCACTAATCCTGTGTCAAAATGCCTTTGAAAAAGCATTTGACCAGATTATCGAAAAACATGGTGGCCAAAGAGTTTAAAGTTACTCTTACATTAGCAGAAGAAGTAAAGAAGAGAAACATAGGCACTTGCGATGCTTAATGTCTTTAATGCCCCCATAAGAAAGAGTTTAATCAAACGTGTGCATTTCAGTCACTTCAGTCATGTACTGTCAGCTCAGGGGATCAAACCGATGACCTTCCGGTCACAAGGCTGGTTCTCTAACCTCCAGCCCATATCTGCCCCAAGATCATAAGCCAAAGGTGGGGATCGAACTCTCAACCCCACTGTTGGTGAACCAATGTGCTAAAGAGCGTGCCTCCAGAAACATTTTGTTGATTTTTGAAATGCAAAGAAGAAGTAAACAACCTCTGCACCAAATTATAAACTATAAACTATTTGCATTGCTCTGCAAATGTTAATGCACAGTTACTTTATATTTGATTAACTTATAAAAAAGAAAAAACTGCCGAGTTGTAAAGTTTCAGAACTTTACTTGTTAGGCCTTAACTGACATGTTAGAATTGGTTAGGCATGTCAAGAATTGTCACCAGGAATTCACTCAACAACCATAGGCTATTCTAAGCAGCAGCCTGAGGAATGAGAAATGAAGCTAACTGATGCATACAAAGTAGAGGAGGGCTATAAAAAAGACATCAAAGTGCTTCCATCTACTAATTTCCACAGGCTGAAATGTCATTTAGAAATGGCAGTGAGCTGTAAAAGTCAAGGCAAAATCTGAAAGACCAAGAAAACGCCTATGCTGGTTAAAAAAAAGGCCAATCAAAACAGCCAGCAAATGACCTGCAGGAAGGGGCAGAACATTGCATGGGGAAGATGGAAGAATGGATTTCACTAAATATCAGAAAATTCTGGAATTTGACTTCATTACACTCATAGAATTTAACCACAAAATTATATGACATACTGGAAGAAATTCTGGAGAATGAGCATATTTCCAGCTTATTCCAAACTATACATCTGACTCTAACCCGTTAAAATAATAAAATTAATCTCCGTTGCTAAGATCACATGTGGTCATTATTCCACCTCACCTTAGTTCGAAGAATCAGAGTACTGTCATAATGTTACACAGTGGTTGAGGAAGTTTAAACATCAAACTTTTAAGTCATACTAGCATAGTTATTACAATTACTGTAGCTATTATACAGTCGCATAAAATAAATGAAAAGTAACTGAAATATAAATTACGATACTTACCTTCAATGACACCCCAAAGAATAAAGGCAAGGCACATAGCAATGTTTGAACAACAGACAAGTGTGTACTGTGTAGCCAAGGCTCTTCTGCTGTTGTCTACAGAGGAAACAAAGAATTTGTGTTTTGAGTGTTTGATTATAATTTAAAGGCCCTGTCAACATGGTTTCAAATGTTTAAAGTTTTGTTTTAATAATAAAAACCTGAACAGTAAAGATCATTTACCAGTGTTATATTCAAGAAATATATATAAATTAATACAGGTTAATAGTAGATAAATGCTCCAAAAATTCTGAGCTATTACCTTCTCAGAACAGTGTGGGCATGACAGAATGCAAAATGATTGACAGTGGCACCACAAACAACCCAGCACTAGTGGAAGTGGTTCAGCCCTACATGTTTGCGCTTCGGCCATAGAAAAACAGACTGCTTTACTCTTCTCAACCACTCTCTGAATGGTGAGTAAAGGTGGCAAACAGAGAACAAGCTGTCTAACAGTCATTTTAGAGATCTAATTACATTTTGCAGCTAATGGAGAATATATTGTGTCTGATATTTGAACATTCAGCACTAACGTGATTCCTGAAATCTATAGCTAGCTAGCAAACTGCTGGACTGTGCTTCTGAAACTGAGGTCACTCAAGTCGAGTCGTTATCACACACGCTTTATTGTACATCACACATGTAAAATAAAACTAAAGCTATCATTTTATTCCTACAGTTAAGGTGGACCACTAACATTAGCTAATGAGCTCTCATAAAAGAAGTTCACTGAATATAGTAGGATCCTGCAACAGGTGGCAAACACAAGCAGGAAACAGCATCTAGCTATGCTTCAAGCAACGGTGTAATAAACCTTAATAACAAGCACTTAAAAACCTAAAAACAAACAAAAGCTCATATAAGCTACTTGCTGGGAGTTTTGTCTGGGACTCAGAGCAGCAGGAGATCAGTCACTTTATGTGAGGGAATGTGAGTAGCTGACGTATACACATTGCTAACTCTGTCTGGTGCTTTGGCAGATCTGACGTCTGTGCCAAATTTAGTCCCACTAACTCAAATCAAACTGAAGAAAATGTCAATTAATAAGTCATTAAAAATCTCTCAACAGAAAAGACCATCATTCTTTACCTGCCAGTTCAAAATATAGACACTAGTTAGAAAAAAGTCTTAAGTCACGGTCGCAGTCCTTGTAACAAAATCTTTCATTACCATATTTTAGAAGTCAAAAGCAAACAAATGAAGAACTTACCATTTCTTTTTAAAGAAACATATGCTGGGTAGCTTAACACAACTGGAACTACAAATGCCAGAATGCAAAGAAGCAATGTCCCTGTGTGCATACTGGAAAAACCTGTGTGGCAGAAATACAGATTAATTTACAGCTTCTGAAAACAAGGTAATATTTTTATTTAATTCCGGTTTCTGTTTCTATGCTCTATGGAGCCCCTAAAGGGCCGTGGTTAAAAAAAAAAAAAAGTTAATGACATTGCGTTCCCTCACAAATGTGTTGCATTCCCTCGCAAAATATATGTTCGTCAGTCAGCAAGCAAACGTAGGACCAGAGGTGCCCAACACCATTGCCTACATTAGAGCTTTGTTTTTAGCATAGTTAATGTTAAAAGCTGTTTTCCCAGTTTCGCCAGTCTGTCCTGAGTTTATTGAGCAGTTGTTCTCTGCAGCCTATACGAGGACCCTCAATCTCAGTTTCAGTTTGCGCTCACTAACAGCAGAATCATGTTTGATTTTGAGAAGCGACACTATGTCTTTATATTTCAATCCAAGATCAACATCAAATTCAATGAGCTGCTTCATGTCTGAGCGTAAGCAAAGCACAGCTTATGCAAGTGAATGCAAACCGTTGCATCATCATGCAAAACATTTGCGAGGGAACGCATTTTATTGGCGAGGGAACACAATGTCATTAACTTTTTTTTTTTAATCACGGCCCCTTAGGGGCTCCATAATGCTCAGCTGCAGGTTGATGTTTATTTTTCTAATGACAAAGTGAACTGTTTTCATATGGCAATCACATTAATTGCCTCTGACAGACTGAATAAACATTTTATGTGGAAAAATTGTACACTCATTTGATTATAAGTGTATTAGGTACTCCTATTCATTAGTGTGTTGTCTCCTTTGGCTTTCAGAACAGTATTGATTCCTCTAGCATGAAATCAACAAATTGCTAATTGTTTTGTGCAGGAATGCTGTAACATGCAGTGTTTGACCTGATACTTTTCTACTTTATTCATTCAGGCTCCTCTACCCACCTCTGGTGTTTAATGATAGGGGAAATACTGCTATATGACACTTACTTTTTAAAAAGTGCTTTCCCTCATCAAACAAATCAGAATATTAGAATTCTACATAGTTAGTCAGAAGAAAACTCAAATTTAGTCCCACTAACTCATAAAAAAAAAAAAAGTTTTATTTTTTATGTCAAACCTTTCAAGGCAGTTAGTGACTTATGACTACCCTGAACTACAATATACTTTGTATAAGTAGAAAAATATTGACTTACCCAGCTCCTGTACTTCCACGGTTGTGTTAGCAGCAAACTCCCCAAAGAATGCTTCACATATATACAGGCCTTTGTCCTCAGTTCGGAGATCCTTCAGTCTAAATGAGAAATTTCCTTTCTGGATTTCAGGGCTGAAGAACTCGACTCTGTCCGTGTATCTCTCATGGGTTGATTCAGTCTGGACCACACCGTTTTGGAAGATCAGCACTTGTATCTGCTGATCCACTTTCTTCCATGAGACCTCAAGCTTTTCAGTTGGGACACTGGAGTCCACAGAACAATTCATAGTGATGTCCTCACCCGCATATGCAGACACGACATGACCTCCAGTCACAATCAAACGCTCTGAAAGAACAATCATTTGAAACAGTACGGTGTTGAATTTAATTTTAAAGCCTCAGATCAGAATATACAAATGGAAATATGCAGCGTGTACTAGTTCATTAGGTAATCCCACCATGTACCAGATAGGGGATAGCAGCATTTTTTAATTTTGCACTGATGCACAATTAATATATTGATGCACAATTTATCTGCCTTTCATTACCTCATCGATGAATGGAAGAAACCACTGACCAGAAATTATAACCCCATTTTTAAAAAAAGTTGTGACGCTGTGCAGAATGTAAATAAAACTAGAATGCAATGACATGCAAATCATGTAAACCCTATATTTAATTGAAAATTGCACAAAAACAATATATCAAATATTGAAACTGAGAAATGTAATTGTTTTTTTTTTAAATGTATGACCATTTTGAATTTGATGCCACATGTTTCAAAAAAGTTGGGATGGAGGTATGTTTTCCATAGTGCTGCATCACCTCTTCTTTTAACAACACACTGTGAGTCTATGGGAACTGTGGAGACCTGCTGTAGAGGTGCTGTAGTTCTGAAAGTGAAATTTTTCCCGAAATTTTTCAGGCGTGGTGGTTCCTTTTTCGCATAGTAGTTTTAACTTGCATTTGTGGATGCAGTAACAAACTGGGTTCACAGACAGTGGTTGTTGGAAATGTTTCTGAGCCCATGCAGTGATTTCCTCTACAGAATCATGTCTGTTTTTAACGCAGAGCCACATCAAAGTCCAAAGATCACAGCACAGAGTGGTGAACCGCTCCCCATCTTTACTTCTGAAAGACTCAGCCTCTCTGCGATGCTTTGTTTATACCCAATTATGTTACAGGCCTCTGCCAATTAACCACCAGGTGTTTTTTAGTATTACACAACTTTACCAGTCTTTTGTTGCTTCTGTCCCAACTTCCTTAAAACATGCTGCTGGTATCAAATTAAAAATATAAAAAAAAAACATTTCTCTGTTTCAACATTTGATGTGTTGTCTTTGTAGTATTTTCAATTAAAAATAGGCTTTTAATAGTTTGTACGTCACTGCAATCTGTTTTTATTTGCATTTTGCACAGCATCCCCTTTTTCGGAAACAAGGTTGTATTTGGGTAGTGGATCAGTCTCAGCACAGCAGTGACACTGATGGTAGTGTATGACACTGGTACAAGCACATCAGCGTGTAGCTGGACTTAGTACACAGTCTGTAAGCTTACTGCCCTTTTTATTAGAAATTCCTTATGGGTGATTTATGGGTGTTTGCTATGCATAATTTGCGTTAGCTATCCTCTGTACCAGTAACACCGCCAACCAGACACACTTATACCACCAACCCACATAATACCATGCCACTATCATGTCAGGGTCACTGCTGGGCTGAGAACTGTCCACCACTCAAATAATATTTGGTCAACAGCAGTCCCGTAAGAAAGACCAAAAGCAGTCTTGTCAAAAAGACCAAAGACGTATGTCATATAGAGCGGCTGATAAACTATGCAGAAAGAAATCAGCTACAGTCAGTAATTGTAAACCTATATAGTAGCACCTATATGGTAGGTGTTTCTGATAAAACTGTTTATAAGTGTACAAACAAGATAGGTTTATCTTATTAACTGGCACCTCACTGTGTCTCAAATTAAAATTATCTATCCTAATCTATGTTACAATTATATGAAATGTGTGGCAGGTATGAGTGCTGTATTTGAATGCTGCTCCTACCAAAATGCTAGCATAGCTTACATATGCATGACTAGATTGTGTTAAATAACCAGCTAACTCTTCAATGTGTCACTTTATTTGATTGTGTGATGTTATGGAACTGATTTTTCATTTTCTAATTTAAAGAGGCAGTTTGGTTCATTACGTTATTTATGTTGTAAAATTGGCTAACAATATACTAGAATTGTGTTAATATGATCAATTTTTATATTTAACTAACAGAGGGTGAGTTTAAGGCTAATCAAATCAAGCAAAAAAATCTGTTAAAAAAAATTTATTTCCATAAAAAGTCATGACCGGTGCATAATTTGTACTGATTGAACTTTCTCACATATTGTTCTTTATAAAATAAAAAATCCTGTTCAGGGTTTTACAGTCAAAATAATTTTCTACAGAACATTATTAAAATCAGTTTCACTCACCAATCATCTTTATTTCAATTGATGTTTGACCAGTTTCCAGTTGACTGTAAACAGAACACCTGTAAACTCCTGCATCTTCAGTGGTCAGATTTGTGAGCAGAAGAGAGAAGTTTCCACACTCAACCTCCTCAGTAAAGAAACTGGCTCGTCCACTGTAAGCCTGGTCCTGAGCCTCTGGTTGACTTTCTCCATCTTGAAACAAATGTACTAAAGAGTCTGTTCTCTTCCACTCCACTTCCAGCTCTTCCAGTGGTAAGGGGGCTTCAACATAACAGGGCAGCATCACTGAGCACCCCAGCTCCGCAATCAGACGATCAGAGGGACCTAACACATGGAGCCCTGAAAGAAGAGTCAGACAAAGAGTACTGTCTAGGTAAATTTTATTCTCTCAGTATGTTTTACACTGTCATGGCTAAAGTTCATCTAATTACACACATGAGTGTTCTCTGATTGGGCAGAAATTCAGCAGGGATGCAAATGCTCAGTTACTTTCATATTTGCTTCCATGAGTGCAAAAAATGTATTTAATTATAACTTTCATTAGCCTGTCACACCACAAAATCCAGATCTGTTGCACACAGATTTTAGCCTCCTATCACAGACAGTACGCCGCTGATGTTCTGCGAGATGAAGAGGAAAAAAAATGCTCTGTTAAATCCTCTCTTTCATGCACCAAAATGCAATCCCACCCCAAAGAGCTAAACAAGAGTTCACTTGGAAGTGACCCGAGA
>JAILXH010217356.1:20114-31945 GCA_023558415.1 Piaractus mesopotamicus
CTTGATCTCAAAGAACGTGTACAACAGCCAGTACTAAAAAAGCTTTTTTCAACACAATAAAAACACTTTTATAGATGTTGACTTGCTTGCTCACTGTCAAAGAAATATATCCAGTTCATGTCCACTTTTGTAAATCATTTATATGTCTAGTGAAATACACTATATGGACAAAAGTATTGGGACACGTACAGGAGCTATTATGACATTTCATTCTAAATCCGTAGGCACTTTCTACAAGATTTTGGAGAGTGTCCGTGGGAATTTTTGCCCATTTGTCCCGAAAAGTATTTGTGAGGTCAGACACTGATGTTGGACGAGAGGGCCTGGCTCGCGATCTCTGTTCTAGTTTATTCCAAAGGTGATTGATGGGGTTGAGGTCAGGGCTCTGTGAGGGCCAGTCAAGTTCTTCCACACCAAACTCACCCAGCCATGTCTTCATGGACCTTGCTTTGTGCACTGCGCTCAGTCATGCTGGAATAGAAAAAGGTTCTTCCCCAAACTGTCCAAAATGTCTTGGTCTGCTGAAACATTAAGATTCCCCTTAACTGGAACTAAGGGGTCTAAGCCAACCCCTAAAAATCAACCCCAAAGCAATATCCCTCCTCCACCAAACTTTACACTTGGCACAATGGAGACAGACAGGTAACGTTCTCCTGGCATTCACCAAACCCAGACTCTTCCATCAGACTACTAGATAGAGAAGCATGATTTGTCACTCCACAGACTATGTTTCCGCTGCTCCAGAGTCCAGTGGTGGCGTGCTTTACACCATCTGATGCCTGGCATTGTGCTTGGCGATGTAAGGCTTGCATGCAGCTGCTCGGCCATGCAAACCCATGCCATGAAGCTCCCGGTGCAGTTTTTGTGCTGATGTTAATGCCGGAGCAGGTTTGGGAGTGTTGGCAACTTTCATGCACTATGCATCTCAGCACTCGGTGCCCCCGCTCTGTAACCTTACGTGGTCCGCCACTTCATGGCTGAGTTGCTGTGGTTCCTAAACACTTCCACTTTTCAGTAATACCACTCAGAGTTGATCATGGAATATCTAGGAGGGACGAAACTTTGCAAACTGACTTGTTGCAATGATGGCATCCTATTACAGTACTGCGTTCAAATTCAATGAGCTCTTTAGAACAACCCATTCTTTCACAAATGTTTGTAAAGGCCGACTGCCTGGCTAGGTGCTTGATTTTTATACACCTGGGGCAATGGGACCAAATAAAACACCTAAATTCAATGATAAAAAGGTGTGTCCTAATACTTTTGTCCATATAGTGCATATTCCATCAACATTGCTGATGAAAAAAGCATAGTTCAGCTGAAGGATATCCTCCAAAACAGACGGAAATAGCATTTTATGGCTGCTGTGAAAGGAGGTTAAACAGGATGTGAGCAGGTGTGGTTGGCACACGCTGCTGGAGTAATATTGCCACCCTGTGGAACTCCCAAAGAAAGTTTTTAAATCATCCACCTCTGTTATATTTTTGATAGAAACAGTCAAGTGATGTTTTATTTATGCTTGATTAGAGTTCAGTCATTTTCCATTATCAAGACTTAATCAAATGTATTCAGTAAAACACAGCTGCTACCCATTGCATTCACTCTGCGGGATGTTGAATTTTGCGTTCTATACCACAACACAGGGAAATGATACTTCATATTCTCATCACCTCTTCCTCTCAAGTGCTTATTATTTGTCATATGAGCATTCCTTCAGGTGGGTGTAAATGCGTCTTGCACGCAACTTAATACCATAGGTGGGGCTGATTGTAATTATACCCCAGCAACAAAAAATAGCATCAAAGCGTTCATTCAAGAGATGTTTGCATTTCTCCAAGTGACACAAAAGACTGTGAGGTCACTGCAGTACCTTTCATAATCAGTTATTGGGAGAACGCCCATAAACTGAGTAATGGCACCACTTTGTTGAGGTTGCAGATCCCAGCGGTGTGTTAAGGTAAAAAAACATCTTTCATTGCAGCACTAATTCATTTTGCTAATTGCTACCTGTGAGTGTCACTATTCTGGTGAAGACGTCTTGTTTCAACTAGTAGCTGACACTGCCTGGGGATACATAAAATGTTTTAATGAGGTCATCATGAACGACAACATGCAGGAAATCTGGGGGAAGAAAAAGAAGCTGCATCCTCAACCTGGTGTACAGCGTTGATCCAAGGCACCTAACTGGCCTTAGATGCTCTTAAGGTAGCATAGTAGTTCTCAAATCCAGTCCTGGGGAGCCTAACACTGTCTCATGTTTTCCTAATTTTTAAAATTAAAGGTGCCAAAAAGGGTTTTTCATGATGCTTTAGAAGACCCATTTTTGGTTCCCTAAACAACCTTTTAATGGATGGTTCTGCAACGGTTCTGCAAATAACCATTTTTCGCAAATGAGGTGTGGAAGTGTGAAGAACCTTGAAGTTTGGAGAATCTACACACAATGTTAAGGTTCTTTACATTATGTTTTTTTTCATAGGGACATGAGCCATTTTAGGAACCTTTATAAATCACTATGTTTGTTATTTTTTAATTTAAAAAAAAAAATCACACGATGCTAAGAAGCTGTGAGGGTGAATTGTAGCACATACTTCCTCACAGACACAAGCCAGTCACCGCATTCTTTCTAAATGACCTTAACGCAATGCCATTGAAAAGCTCAACATGCTTGGAGGATAACCCAATTCTGTCTTTTAGTACATTTTTAAATTATGCAAACCCACTTCCAAAAAAAAAAGTTAGGACAGTCTGGGAAATTCTAATAAAAGCAGAAGGCAGTGATTAGTAAATTCTCTTTAACCTGTTTTACATTGAAAACGGTACAAAAACATGATATTTGATGTTTTACCTTATGAACTTTATTGTTTTTTTGCAAATATATACCCCAAATTCCACATTTGATGCCTGCAACTCATTCTAAAAAAGACAGGAGTATGTTTACCACCATAATACATCACCTTTCTTTTTAACAACACTGAATAATTGTTTGGGCACTGAAAACTTAAACTGATCCTGGTTTTAATTAATTTTTTTGCCATTTTTCTGTTATACAAGTCTTCAGCTGTGCAACTGTACAGAGCCTTCATTATTGTATTTTGAGATTAATAAAACACATGTTCTCAATGGGAGACAGTTCTGGACTGCAGGCAGTCTAACACCTGCACTCTCTGACTGCGCAGCCATGCTTGTAACACATGCAGAATGTGGTTTGGTGTTGTCAAGTTGAAATAAGCATGGACGTCCCTGAAAAAGACGTCATCTAGAAGGCTCCAAAGTGCTAATGGTGCTTTCACAGATGTGCTGGTTGCCTGCTAATACTCCCCATACCATGACAGAACCTGACTTTTGAACTTTAGGCTGATAACAATCTGGATGTTTTTTGGATTTTCTTCTTTGCCCCAGAGAACACAATATCCTTTATTTCCATAAACAATTCGAAAAAGGGGACTCGTCAGACCACAGCACGCATTCCACTGTGCATCAGTCCATCTCAGATGATCTCAAGACAGCAGTGTTTCTGGACGCTGTTGATATATGACTTACACTATGACAGGTATAATGTTAACTTGTCTTTGTGGATGCAATGACAGATGATGTTTATTGATAACAACTTTTGAAGTATTCTTGAGCCAATGTGGTGATTTCATCACAGAAACATGCCTGTTTTTTAATGCAGCCCTGACTGATGGGTCGAAGGTAATGGGCTTTCATTTGTGGTTTTTGGTCTTGATCTTTATGCACAGAGATTTCTCTGGGTTCTCTGAATCTTTTGATAATATTATGCACAGCAGAGGGTGAAATATTAAAAATCCTTGCAGTCCCTTCGCTGAGGAACTTTATTTTTAATCTGTTGGATTTTATGCTGATGCATTTTTGGCAAAGTGGCAAGCCTTGACCCTTCCTTGCTCATAAAGGACCAGACCTTTCCTGGATGCTCCTTTTGATCCAAGTGTAATTGCATCACCAGTTTAAGATGTTTTTTGAGCATTTTGTAATGTTTCCAGTCTTAAATTGCCCCTGTTCCAACTTTTTTGGGACATGCTGTAGACGTCTATTTCAGAATGAGCATATATTAACACACACACACATCATCTAAACCGCTTATCCTACTGGGTCGCGGTGGGGTGCTGGAGCCTTGCAGGGCGCATATATTAACAAAAAAAAAAAAACAAAAAAAAAAAACAAAAATAAAAAAAAATATATTTTTTTACCTTCACATTTTATCTACTGTCCCCACTTTTGTGAAATTGGATTTGAATTAAATGTTGTAGTAATACTTTTGTTTCATTGTGAAGTTTTGGTTGGAAACCAAAGTGTTAAATTCTTAAACCACCCAAAAGAACAATCAGGATGTTTTTTTTCCAATCCTACCCATTCAGAGAGAGAGAGCAAGGCCAGTTGTGCTCTCTGACTCCCGGCCATGGAACTTTTATTTTTAAGAATGCAACTCAACAGACCGCATCCAACCCTTGAAGAGCTTCATAAATATCTGATGATGTGGATCAGGTAGGTTGAAGCAGGGAATATTTGAAATTGGTCATGACACTGTGCTATAAAAGGTGAAGTTCAAACCCTGCAGCTAGCACATGTAGCCTTCTGGTGGAAGAGAACTTCCTCAGTGAATGCATGAACAAAACCACAGCCTTACTCAGGCAAAACCTGGAGGAAGAACTTATTTTTGAGATTTATTGCGCTACCCTGAGGAATCATTTGAAAAGAAATCAAAGTGACAACGGTGAACAGTAAATCACTTTTCAAAAAAGTCAGTTACGATGCTGAGAAGGTCCTAGTAGGGAAAATGTTGAACATAATGACAAGTGTGAGATTACATAATTAGAATTCTTGTAAGCTCGAAAAATAAACTGCACATTTCAGACACCTGTATCAAATGAGAAAATAAATGCCTTTTTAGTGATTTTTTTTCATCAACTCATCAGTCATTCACAACACACTGCAATTGACTTAGTGCTGTGGTCAACAATGAAATAAAGCTAAAATACAGAAGGCAACAGTGGCTGGAGTCCAGACATATTTGTCAAGTGTCAGTACACTTCCCCATGGTTCACTACCGAAATCTATCCAACGCTAAATTGATTGTTTTACAGGTGCCAAGATGTCTGTGAGATAAAGTTAGGAAAGCAATCACACTTTTCATAGTGATCAAGAAGCATTTTGAAATGCTTTTGCTATTTTTTTTAGAGGTGTACATGAAGCTGTAAAGTCTTCTCTTCTATCTTCCATCTGGCCTCAGTGGTAACAGTAATCTTCAATGGCTACATAGTACATAATAAATATTAACCGTAAACTCTAACTAACCAATGCCAAAATTCTGAGAACAGCACAAACAAAAAGAAGAGAAGAAAAACCCATGCTGGTGTGTATGCCCTCAATTCCCAAGGAGGCCACATAGAAGAAACAACAAACAGAGATGATCAGACCAATCTATTGTCTAGCAGTCTACCAGCTTGCAGCTATGTGGAGGAACCCTGTCCTGGTTCCAAAAGCCTGAGCACTTCAGATGCCTCTTTGGATTCGACAGATGGAGCAGCCATCTTCAACACCACTTTGACTTCACAGTGGACCTTCTTAGTAAAAGCTCAGACCGGAGCGTTGTTCCCGCTGCGGAAACGGGTCAGAAAGCAAGATCCCTGGGACAAAAATAAGAGCCAGTATCAATGAAACCATCTTTCAGCTTTGCAAAAGACTCTCCCACAGGCAATCCTAAGGGAAAGCAAGCATGCTTGGTGACTGTTCACCTGTTAGTGAAGCTACAGCACACAAGTGAATCCTGCTAGTTCACAGCAAACGGAGGAAAGAGTAAATGCATTAATGAATATAAAAGTCAGATTCTTCACCTTGTGACAGCAGCACCTTTAAAAATAAAGGTGGCAGCAAAGGTTCTTTGGGGCAATGCTATAGAAGAACCACTTTTGGTTCCCTAAGGAACCTTTTAATGAAAGCTTCTCAACAGAAACAATTTTGTAAATGAGATGTGCAAAATTTCCCTATAACCAAAAACTATTTAGTAACCTTTCAACTTTTAATGAGAAGGTATGCAAAACTAAAAATTTTGTTGGTAAAAATTGGCAAGAAGATTAGCAAGACTATGGCTTGTCTAGGGTCTGTAAACAAAGTTCTGCTTTATTCTTTAGATTATTTTCCTCAGTGGCTTCTGTACATATTCAAAAACATTATGCCGTCACAAAGTGAAGTTGGTGGTTAGTCTACAGCATATATGCTAAGCATATGTTGAGTTCTTCTTGAGAGCTAGGCTAGGGGTGAAGCAAAAGGCACTCAGCACACTATAGCCAGTGAGCCTCTACTTACACGGTAGCACTCAGCTTGCCGCAAAACTTATTTCTTCTTCCCTCCTAATGACATATTTTCTGTTTTTTTCTTCTGTGCCTCATTGAACAAAAGACACACCTTTATGTTAGCACAGGATGAGCAACATGGCACCGGGATGCTACATTGTACTTTCTAGAGAGGACCGGTCACAAATCCATGGCCTCGTAAACGAAGCTGATGTGAAATGTGCGGAGCTAATGTTACAAAACCCTTGTTTAAGAGCTTTGGCCTTATTACAAGAGAGGAAATGCTCACAGAAGTAGTGATTCAATACTGGACCATAAGCCACAGTGAGCATAGTGTACATATATTAAGGCCAAAAGGATGTCTAATGGCTATGAACGGAGGTAGCAGAGGAGAGTCTACCTCGGTCATGGCATCATCGATCTGCTTGAGCTCCTCATAGTGATCCCGTGAGTCGCGCAGGGGCTGCACCATGATTTCCTCAATCTGTGGGAAGAGCTGGACAAAAACACACACATACAACATGACAAAAAAACTATTAACTATTAAACTAATGAAAAAGATAATAGACAACATCCAGTCAGCGCTTTGTTATCCTGTTATCACGATACTCTTAGAAAAGCTTATTGTGACATAATTTATTGCAATATTGTCTACCCCTGGCTAACATCACCCAGATTTAGATGCAAAATATCAGTTTAACTGGCTGCTATACATTGAATTTCTGCATAATTCAATGTTGAGATGTAAAAATGAGGTTTAATGTGATATGCTGCTTTCTACTAAAACTTACTGACTCTGACTACCGATTTTTTTTTTACAGTGGTGGTGATAGGAACCAGGGTTTATGATGTCTACAATGCAAATATAGGAATTTTATTTACTATCCAAACAGCCAGTGAATCTACATGTCTTTATATTTCATTATATGTAATGATGATAATCATAATGGTAAAATAGTGGTTAATCTGAATAATTAAGTTTCCTCTGGGGACTATTTTGCCTTATAACACCCTGCATGTATCTCTTCTCTTCACATATTTTAGGCCAAACACCTTATATCAAAACTCCTAATCATAAAACAATGTCTCATCAGGTAATGTATTCATAACTATTTGGTGTAACAGCTTTCTATGAAGCACCTTTTAGAGGTATTAAACAAATTTGGATGTCTGGTTCCCATCCCATCATGGTACATTAACAGCTAATCAACCCACTCTGAATGATTTAGTTACATCTTAACATCTTACATCTGAAGAAATGTTAAAAAAAAGATAGAATTATCTTTTAGCTTGCTTGCACCAAGACACTGGTCCATACCTTCATGACTGTTTCAAACATGGGAATGAGGACAAACTTAATGAAGCCAATCTGAGCGGTGGGCTTGGTCACTTTGTCTCTGTCCATAAAGGGAGCGACAGGCAGACCCTCAGACTTCTCTCTGTCACTCTGAGCAGAAACACACAGATTTGATTTTACCAGCATTGACTCAAAAATTAAGCCACTGCAGGTGCACGAGAGCAGACTGCACTGACCTGCATGAAGTACTCCTCCAGCAGACAGTCCACCCATGGCTCGGCCACTTCCGTGGGCCTGACCTCATTGGAAATGTCACAGCACTTGATCAGGACCATCTTCAGCTGCAAACCCACAACAGGGGGAGACACAAAGAAGTTCTTGATTGACTGGGTCAACAGATCTGCATCTTTCATCAGTCAGTGAGCGCAGTCACACTGGGTACCTGCTCCACGCTGACCGAAAGGCCAAACGGGCTCTAATCACACCATGTTACATCTGCAACACTAATATACGCCCTCAGGCGTAGAGTACATACACAGGTTACATGTTCCTCATTGGTGAAGTCAAAGTTGTCCACTTTGTGCTTGAAGGAGTCCAGGATCTCTCCATGTCTGGCCATGTCAGTGGCCAAAATCAGTGTGATGATTGCCTGCAGGAGATGAGTTACATAAAAAAAACATGAATAGATCTACTTCTTCTTAACTCCAATAATAGCTCCTATATTCAACTTTATTGACCAAAAGTATGGAAGCAAGCATGATTAATTTTAATTCACTCATAAAAATTACAGTTGTTATGTTGAAATACCATGAAGTGAAGCATTATATATGAAAAGCCTTCAAGGTTCTTTGTTGATAACTGTTCATTACATTGACCAGTTTTGGATGATTTAGAAGTTTAAATTTTTGTTAATCAAGCCCTTCAGGAGCATCTGAATGTAGATATGAGGATATATGGAAATCAGTTTTCCCACAAGATACTTTTGAGGTAAATAGGTACCAAATGTAGTACCAAAAAAAGTTCTGGGATGAGTAACAATCATGGAACCCTTTTTGGTGCTGTATTGAACCCCATTTCAAAAGATTCTTATATGAAAGGTTCATATTCAAGTTTTCCATCATAGACAAGATCCATTTAAACATTTAAATGGTTCTTTGAGTGTTCACGGTTCTATATATAACCATTGCCTTTACTAAAGAACCCTTAAAGAACCCCTTTTGAAGGGTCTTGTGGAGAAAAAATCACTATTTTATATCTCCTTCTCTGTTTCCAGCAGCAGTATGCCAAAAACATTGACTTAATATCTCAAAATAATCACTTATTTTTCTCATATTTTTACTAAGTATCTCAAAAATAATCATGTCTTTTCTTGAGATATATACTTAGCATCTTGAGATTTTGTATTATTAATATGAAAAATTATTCTGGGATAATAAGTCATTATTTTGAGATACAAATTCAAATTGTAGGAAAATAAATTGTTATTTTGAGACATTAACCCTCTATTGCATGATGTTGCCTCAGGCAACACCCAACTAATTTTCCTCAATTTACAATAACATTATACATAATTAAAGACAATGATAGGGTTATATACATTTTGAAATATGACATTGAAATATGACATTTTTCTGACATTTACTATCTCTTAGTGGGCACATTTAAACCTCATTTTTAATATTCAGTTTTGTTTTGTTTTTTTTGTAATGAGAATTTGCAGAAATATTTGTTGACTAGAAGCAACACTGTACGACAGTGGAATCGATTTAGCCAGTCAAAAGCCAGGTCTCACCACTTCAGGGAACACGGCTCTATATCATTTTTTCCCATTGTTGAACAATGTTGCCTCAAGGCAGCATACTCCAAAAGGACCCCTGCACACCTAATTATTATTATTTTTATGTGTGCAGTAGAGGGTTAAGTCAAAATTCATGAAAATAACTCATAAGGGAGAAGAGGGAGAAACTGCAGAGGCTGCACTGCTGCACATGTAGACTAACCTGGCGGATCTGTTTAAAAGTTTCAGAATCCACATTGGCAAAGATGTTGCACTCGGGCAGAGAGAGGATTTGGAAGGCCACAGCACAGTGATGGTTCTCCAAAGGAGAGATGTCATTATAGCGCACTGCAAGTTCAGTGCGGGCATTTATCTGATACCTGGAAAAGAAGTAACACAGAGTATGATCCACCGACTTGGCTTATTTATTTCATTTATTATAGTGATAAATATAGTCCTGTGCAAAACTCAGAGAGCACCATTCATTTATTTAAGTCAAAATTGCCTTTTAGTGCAAATTATTCATTGTTGGTGTCAGAGAAAAAATATTATAGAAAATATTTAGTTGTGTGCAAACATTTTAATGGACCTGGTCCAATTACGTTTTGTTGATTTTCTAAGTGGAAATAAGTGAACACATCCTTTACAGAAAACTGAAAGTTTTGAAACATTTTTCTGAAAATTGAACCATATAATTTCTAGTTACTTGCCAACTTTAACATATTGGAATTTTTCCTGATTTTTTCCACAATATGTTAAATTCAGTAAATAAACAGTAACTGTGCGTTAAAATGTGCAGAAGTGTTTTCTCTGTAGAGGATGTGTAGCTTATTTTCACTTAGAAAATCAATACAACGTAATTTTTCCAGGGGCGCACAAAGAAAGACAAAAAACCTCACAGAACCCTCAACAACTAAATATAATTTCTAAAAGATTCTTCAGTATTTAGTGTGTCCACCCTTTGCCTTTATTACAGTGCCCATTCTTTTGCGAGACTTGCTTTCAGTTTTTCAAAGAAATCTGCAGGCATATTTTTCTACACCTCCAAAGTTCGGTCTTAGAAGTTGGTTGTATTTTCTGCTTCTCAGCACCCAATAAATCCCAAACAGATTGAGGTGATGTTGAGGTCTGGACTCCATTGTTTTGAGAACACCAGCAGCTTTTTTGTTTGAATTGAATTTTCCTTTTCTCAGTAACGGCTTCTTGACAGCTACACAGACTTAAGTTGTCCTCTCACAGTGGAAGGATGGACAGAAGCACCTGTGGAGTTTCTCAGATCTGAAGCAAGAGTGAGTTGATTCTCTCCTCTCTCTCATAGATGAAAGCTTTAAGTGCTGTTTATCTGATAGGGTCAGTTTCGGGGGTCGCCCCATTTTCTATACATTTTTTGATCATTTTCTGGACTCTTCTTTTTTCACTTATTAGGCTTTTCACTTTGACTTTTCCCTTATGCAAGTGAATTATCTTATATGTATTTTCCTCTGAAGATTAGGAAGAGTGGTCTCTGACTTTTGCACAGTGCTGTCTCTTTACAGTCTGGCTGGTTACAGTCACTGTCAGATTTGCGAGTTTGCAACACATTGAGTGATTCTTACGTGTTATTGTATCCAGGGTGGTCCAAGTCATGACATACTGCAGCAGTCATTAAAATGCCCAAGTCTGTCAGCGTGAGCTTTTCCTGTGGACCAAAAACATCCACACACATAAACACGCTCCCCTGACACACTGTGAGTGAGTGTCCCTGTTACAGGGCCGCTATCACTGCATTACATAAGCATGAGTTCTCACCTGAAGGTTGCAGAGGTGGATCATGCCATACATCATTTGACTCACACAGAAACAATGGCGGAAGTTGTGGAAGGGGTTACTACGGTAATTCTCCTGAATAGCAAGCTGAAAAAAATACAATAATCATAGGGTTTGGACAAGCCCTTGTAAATTTAAATCCATAAACCCAACCACAGGAAAAGAAAAACACCTTTTCTTCCTCAAGGTTAGGACTGTGTTCACACTAGGTGTTTTATGCATGGAAAAAGCTCTGCCCAGAACTATTTGTTGCGCTGATATAAAAATTAAAGCGGCTCACGCAGTGCGGACAGTGTAACCAAAACAACAGTGTAAAGAGTTCTACCTTATTCTAACTCTAGCTTGCTTAGGTACAGCATACAGTAGGCTCCAAAAGTCTAAGACCACTAGTGAAAATGCTCTTATTTTGCACTCTTGTCTAAAAGATTTTCTATTACAAATTCTATTATCAGCATAACAATTTGAAATGCTAACATTTGATCAGAATTTCATAGTATTTGATACGTCCTTCTTTTGCTTTAATAACTAAGTGAACTCCAGCTGGAATGGACTCCACGAGTTTCTGCAAAAGCCTCTGAGTAGCAGATCAAATCCTCCTGAGAGTTGTCTGAACAGGTGATTCAATAGAAGAGACGATGCT
>JAILXH010217469.1:4758-15056 GCA_023558415.1 Piaractus mesopotamicus
TTTCCTTTTGTACCATGCTGTGTTTCCAAGTGAATCACTGTACTTGGGGGAGTCTGGGGTGGGTTCTCTGAGGTAGCTGAGTATTTCACTTGATGATTGATGAGCATGGTGAGACAGACAGGTATTGGTTTATTATAGGTTAATATTATTTTTCTCCACCTGCTGATGCATGGTGCTGCAATACAAATGTATAAATTGAGGGTATAAATTCTAAACCCAATCACAAAAAAGTTGGGACAGTAGGTAAACTGCAGATAAAAACAGACAGCATTGATTTGCAAATCTTTTTGACTCATTTTCAATTGAAAACAGTACAAAGACACGATTATTTAATGTTTCAACTAATTAACGTTATTGTTTTTTGTATATATATGCTTAGCTAATGCCTACAACTTGTTCCAAAAATGTTTACCACAGCATAACATCACCTTTCCTTTGGGGTAATATTCATTACAGAAGCATGACAATTTTTAATGCAGTTCTGTCTGAGAGATTGGAAGTCACAGGCATTCTGTATTGTCGTTCGGCCTTTCGATGCACACACAGAGATTTCTCTTGAGTCCCTGATGATATTCAACACTGTGGAGAATTGGAAAACATCTAAAATCCTTGCAAATGCTCATTGAGGAACACTATTCTCATGTGTAAAGTCAAGAGAGAAACAGCAATGCTATGGCTTTGGAGTTTGAATGCTTGGAATTGAGGAATCAGTTCTTTTTGGGATTGTCTCCTTGCCTTAACGTGCACTGTCATTACATAGTCAGCCCACTCTGTGAACCCCACTCCAACTCCACACAACCTCACATCATGTGAAACTAGTATACACAACAACAGGTCTGGTGTCAGAAAAAAAATCACTGAGGATGCATCAGAAACAAGCGGGGGTACACACTAGGATTATCCAAATATACAGTGAAATGTAGTTTTTTTATGATTATATGACCATTGGCCGTCAACTTAGTGGAATCCAATGCTTTAATCACCTTTTTTATGGAGACTACAAGCAAAAGATACAGCATGGTGCAATGGAGAAATTGGCACTTCGCATGAAAAACAGTATAGTATAGTAGCTTCTTTTTAGGATATAATCCTGCTTGCTTGCTACATTTGATTCATTCCCCCCAACATTATCTAACATCTGGTTTGTTAGCAATGGAGGATGCTAACTGTGGTACCATTTGCAGTGATCACACAACTGTTTCCGGCTTTATCAGAGATATGCACTATGTAAATTTATTAGTCTTCATACTACACTACCAGAGCCCTTCTACATACCTGAAAAGGTATCTGCATGCTATGGAAAGTCCTAGGTAAGAGCTAGACAGGCTGTCTAAATATAATTTCCCCAAATTTCAACTGAAAAATTGCAAACTGAAAGTACAATTCATGCTTTTGCATCCCTGTAGAACTGGGCCTGCACAATGCAAGCTTTTCCAGTGAGCAAGACTTTTATTTTGATGTGTGAAGAGAGAAGAGGAGAGGAGTGTGGAGCTGCGGTTAAAGACTTGCTCTCTGCTCCCCTAAAGACCCTGAGGACCCCAAGAACCTTCTTCCCTCACTTCCCTTCCTCTGCTCTCCCCAAGCCCAAAGCTCTGGAATAGAAAGCAAAGACTCAGGATGTGATTTACTATTCAAAGGTTATTCATTGCCGATGGATAAAAAGACAATTGAATTATACAGTTGGAAAGGGAGCTGTAGCGGGGTCTACAGGGACTAAACTGGGCTGAGGGATGAGGAGGTGAAGGGGTCTTGGCTGGTTTGTGTTCCTATTGCTCAGAACTAGTGTATGTGTGTGTGTGCGTGTATATACCTCTGATTAAATGTGACATACTCAAAGCACTCAGCTCTGGGCTGAAGGGTGGAGGTCAAAGGTTAGAGAAAGGCTTTGTGGATGTAATTGTGGTCAGGTGTGGGTTATTCCTGTGAAAGGAAGAGGAAGAGGCCCTTCTCTCTCTTTTTCGCTCTCAATATCAGTGACTAAGAGTGGCTATTAGAGCTCGGCCTTCGGTTTGGGTCAACACGGTCAAAAAACAGGGAAAAAAACACCTCTTCGATAATGCTAATTTCTGCTAGCACCCCTATTGGATTGTAGTGGTATGTTAGCATTAAGCTAACTGTGATTCATGAGTCATTTTTGGTCCTTCCACATTAAACACAACACTTCAGAAGCTTTTAAAAGCCATATTAACATGTGAAGAGTTAATTTGCAAGAAATGATAAACATAATTCTTTGAAAAAAAACGAGTCGACTGTTGTGAGTTATTCTTAGCCATTATTGTCCATTGTCAAGACGTTGCAAGTTCACGTTTTACAGCAGAAACACCAGTGCTGTTCTAGAGCAGAACCCAATAAATCTGTTCAGCGAATCAGCGCACAGTATTTATGTCAGGTAATATAGCACTACTGCAAACAGTTTCAGAGAGCATCTCAAATGGCTCCTATCTCCCTACATAATGCTCTGCATAGGTCTTAAAATATGACTACTGCATCTAAACAGTGCACAGTCTGTCTAAAGAAGAGCCACTTTGGATTCAGTCATGTGTGCACAATTCCTTACTGGACACAAAGTGCAAAATTTGGGTGCAAAAGGCAAAATTTCACAACTCACATAGTGCACTATATAGGGAGCATGGGGCATTTGAGATTCAGCCTTAGAGTTTTCCGAGGTATGATCTTGTAAATGTTTAATGTTGCCCATTAATTGGCTGTTTTTATTGCGATTTGCAGCACTTTACCTACCTGTTTTATGTTAAATATGAATGTTAAATATTGTACTTAAAAAGAAACTTGAATCCATAACATGGCTTTGTTTAACTGTGAAACATAAAATGAACATTGTAGATATCTGCTTTTGCTGAAAAACAAAATTTAAATTTAAATTAAAAAAAACAATAAAGTTTAATTTTGTAAGTGACCTGTATTTTGTTATGTTTACTTAATCACAACAACCCAACTACAGTTGGGAATGCACAATAAAAAATGATTAATGAAAACACATTAAAATGGAGATTTTTTTCTGTTTTTGCGAATGAACTGTTCATATATTTTACCTTGGGTGTTGCTTTTTACTGTGAGACCTTCATAAGCATAGAACTGCCATTTCAAACAATGGACTGAAATGCATTGGTTAGGCTACGGCTCCTACTCACAAACAGTGGCTATATTTCCATCTACTTTTTGTGCAAATTGCAAGCTATAAAACAAAAGTGTACAAAAATGTTTGCAATACTTGCTGCCCAGCAGCTTGTTTTCATCAGGCTGACTTTTTGTGATAAAAATGCTTGATGTAATGATGTAATTTCCTTCTGAACACTGTAGTCGCTTAAGTTTTATCGATAAAAGAGTGGTGTTTGACATGGTTCCTTCTTTAATTTCATGTATGTCACAACTTGTGTACCTTTAGCCACCATGACTCAAGACATTTTGTTTAATTTATTTTATCTTTCATTTCTTCTAATTATTCAAATTTTTTTTTCTTTGGAATTGTTACATGAGAGATAACGTTTCTCTGTCATATAGAGCTTTTTGAGCACTTTCCTTTTATAAAGGCTCTAGCCTTTTCTGGACTTCTCTCTCTGTAAATGTTGCAATCCTTTAAAGACTCAGTGTAGGTCTTTCAGGTAGCAACAAACACTTTTTTCTGCTGAAGTTGAACGGAAAAATGTTTTGATGATTTTTATAAAATACATGACTTTTATGAAATATTTCTGAGAAATTCCACAGCCTACATCGACAAAGTTATTGAAGCATTTAAAGCATTTTTTGTAGAGTCATTCAGAGTGGTTGGTGTGAAGTGGTTCATTGTAGAGAAACTTACTGACTCTGATTTCTTTACAGTGGTGGTGATAGGAACCAGGGGTCATGATGTCTACAACACAAATATAGCCATTTTATTTACTATCCAAAACCACCAGTAAACCCACACGTGTCATTTGAGTTTTTAGATATGATGTCGACGATGGTAAAACAGTCATAAATCTAAATTTTTATTTTTTTTTCGGTGACTGTTTTGCCTTACAACACCTTGTGTGAACTCTGCCATGAATGGATTAAAATAAATGAATTCAAAAACATTCCAAGCCAAAACATTATTACAAAACTATCATAAAACAATGTGTTAGACATCAGGCAGTGTATTCATAACCATTTCTAATGTAATAACTCTTGGTGAGAGAGCTTTTAGAGATGGATGTCTGGTTCCTATCACCACCGCTGTGAACAATTCTGAGTTGGTAAGTTTCTCTACAACGAAGCATTTCCCACCGATCCACTCTGAATGACTTTGTTTACATCTTAACCATTTAATTATGCAGAATTTTTTTAAAAAACGGTAGAGTTCCCCTTTAAATACAGCAAACAAGATAACTCTCTTTGTATAAAAACTAGCTAAAATTTATTTATGTATTTATGTATTTTTTTTTAGATTTCACAGAAATGATCAGGCTTTCTAATCTGAATGTCTAGAAGTCTCTGAGCTGTGTGCCAGTGTTTGAGTGTGTTTACCTCCGAGCATTAACAATGCTAATGCTTGGCTCTTATCTGCGCAACATCCATCACCGTCAAATGTTTAATCATAAGGACAGGATTGTCAGAAGAGAAATATACCGCGCCCAGCTTTAAATGATGAATAATGCATCTTTAAAACATTTTTCCATTTTTCCCCCTAGGCAAGTGCACTTGCACAACAGAAACTCTTGGGAAACTTCAAAGTCAGATAACTCAAGGATCCGGTAATACTGCCCTATGTTTTATGCTGATTGCTTCCAGGAATGCTGTACTTTTTTGGATGCTGTTGTGAAATACTCCTTTTTGTTGATGGATTCTGATGTCTGCTCTGCTGCCCGGTTCACGTTGACTCTTTCCCAAAAGTCCAGCTTGATAAAGAGCCTTTGAAGATGAGTGAAAAATGGCATTTTCCAAAGCGAGCCAGGCCATTCAGCATCATGTTGAACTGCAATCGCTGTTGGCAGTGAACGCTGGGAGATGAAGGGAGATACATATTTTAAGGGAAACGACATTCTGTTTCTACCATTATGCATTCGTAGATGAATTTAGACAAAATGGTTTAAGGGTCAGCAATGCTGATGCAAAATAAATCCATATCTTTGCCAGGCTGCATTTAAGTACGCTTCTGTTTCGAACCACAGCCATATTCCTCAGAGTGGCTTAAATATAAATGTCATTTCTCTCTTCTTTGCTACTGTTTTCTCAGCATGGAGAGGTGCAGGCTAGCTGAAGGCTCTTCATGCCCACCCAGCATGACAAATACATCAATGTACCACAGAGGTGACCAAGCGACTCACCATATTTTCTCTTTTCTTTTCTTTTTCCACTTTGCAAAAGCGACCGCAAGGGCCCGGCGGCTTACTAATGGCAGCTTTCAGCCTTCACGGCCACTCGTGTGCTGTGTTTTCTACATCCAAATGACTCTGACAGATGCAGAAGAGTGGGGAGTCGAGCACGTGAAGGACAGATATGTTTTACTCATCTTCCTCACACATACGAACATGCACCCATACAGATTATCCATAATGCACTGCCACTAACCTGAATGTTACTTTCAAGGCTGTAAAGCCAAATACTACAAAGTAAAACTAAGTACACTAACTGTCAAATGCAGATAGCTCTATTAGGTGATGTCAGCTTTTCTTTAGTTGTACTTTGTTGTATTTTAAGATTATAAAAAGCTATATGATTGCTTGCTATTCATTCATTTCACCTTTGCTGTACAATACTGTGCTACAGTCAGAGATTACCTTTCCCTAAATTAATTTCCAGTCAAAATGTATATATATATGATGATGTGTGTATGTGTATATATTTACAATGTGTGTAAATTGTAAATTTCATGAAGAATGGACCAAAAGAAATGGCCCAAAACGACTTTGAAAAAAGTCTGGTTCCATTGACTTACATTAAAATTAAAGTAGGTTTTGTCCTTTTCCTGTAAAGTTATCATTGTGGACATTTGGAGAGGTTTTCTTCTGACAACAGCAATATGTATGTTTGTGTGTAGATGGTGATGCAGGGGTGTTGGTGAGCCACATTCTCAATACAGAAATGTTCGTGTACCACTGTCCACTGTTATTTCACAAAGACAAATCTGTGTATTAGACTAAAGATTTAAGATTAAACTTTGGCCTGCTTACTGTGTGACGTCTATCACTGAACCTAATATGTTAACAGCACTAAGGCTAAGGCAAGTTTGTTTCAAGCCAGATGCTATGCAGCACAGCAGCAAAGTCAGATTAGTTGAGCGAAACATGACGACGGGAGCATATTTTGTTTTTTTTACATGCTTCTAGAGGCAAACAGCACAAAATAGACTCTAAGCTTAAAATAAGAGAAAGAGACTGGACTCAAGTCGGAATGTAAAGCATTCACAAACATTGTATTACAAATAATCACTACTGTTACTTTGCAGTATTATACATTATTATTAGCTGGTACAAACACAAGTTTAAACCCCAGTGTTAAATACCCAAAGTTTTATTGCCCACTTCTGTGACCTAAAAGCAGCTCAGCCAGTTGGATTGAAGTCCCTGTAGTTACAGAAAAATAAGCCTGGGATTGTAAGCGGTTATGATTGCCATAGCCCATGTTTTTTCCTAGATTTCTTTTTTTATTTGTGAGGTCTGTATATGAATTAGTGTGGATTTTCTGTTACAAAAACAGTCATAATTCATTTTACTTGACCATTTTCCAACTCCTTTTTATTCTTTACATTTAAACAGCCTGTTTTTGTTACTATGCCTTTAAGACCGATGTATGCAAATGAGATTTATTGTGACTGCCGTATGTCATTCAAAAAGCAGTCCAGGCTGAAACACTTCTTATAACTTCAGCATGAATGGGCGGGGCTAAACTGCTGTAGGTTGAATAGGTGGATATATATGTAAATGTGCTGGTTTTGGTAACATCATAAAACGAGTTACGTCAATAGGACCTTTTTGCAGCATGGTGAGTGATTGGCATGTTTGATCCTTAAACAAAATTTACATACTATATCAAAGAAAAAGTTTAATAAAGGTCTTACTTAAAAAAGTGATATGCATCACTGTACAAAAAATTCAACTGTGAAAGATTCATATGCATCATTTCCACACAAACAAAATAGATTACATCAACACAGTTGATGCCAAAATTACACTGAAGGACAAAACTATGTTGATGTATAATGTTTTTCATGTGGAAATGATGTGCATTGATATGCATTTCTTGTAAAAATAATTCCATGTGTATTATTATCAGCATGTGGTCATGCATTGCATACTGTAGGTTACATGTGTGCCTTTAGGCTAAGGCTTATTGAATTTGAGCTGTGTTTATGGAAGTCTGTGAGATTGATTTGATATTGTGTATATTACAGAAAATTAAACCCAAGCTCCGTAATGTTGGAGCTCTTCAGGCAGTCTCATGAAAGCTACTTGATTTCATGGAGATTCTGGAAGAAAGCCACGCTTGCTGTAGGCAGGTAGTTCACAGTGGGGCTTCACCTCTCATGCAATAAATATATGTGTAATTTATTTCAAATACATTCAGCAACATAAATGTCCCTTTGCTTGATTGTTGACAGATTGATTGTTTTTCTGTGAAACATGTAAATGAGCTGGCTATCGGCCTGCTGTAGGTTTTTACAACTTTTTCCATTTTTGAGAATGAGCAAAAAGCTGTTCTGTCATTTATCTTTGTTTGTACGTTCACTGAAAAACTCACTGAATTTAAAAATATACATAATATAAGAATATACTTCCTAGAAGTTTAAAGGAATTGTCAACTTTGCAAAAAGGCTCTAGTATGTAGCCATACTGTAAGAAGATGCTGTAAATTTACAGGATCATACTGTAAAAGATTGGGCATTTAGAGCGGTGTGTTGATTTACAATAACATAGTAAGCAGTTAGCATAGTACATTTTGCTAAAGCGTACTGTCCCGTAATGGAATTGAAATATTGCAGTACAGTTTTGGGAATGAATTGCAGAAAAGGCAGTTAGTTAAATGAAAACATTAAACTTATTTGAATTAACTGAATTAATCACCCAGCAGCTACTAGACTGAAACACTACAAATGGATGAGAATACCATAGTTCCAAACCTATTTCGGCCCATCGGCATGGATCACACTGCAAAAAATCATATCTATAAACTGAAATGGTCTTTAATCAAGTAAAAAGTACTTTGCAAAAGTTAGAGACTACTCTTCATTTATTTAATTAATCCAGTCGAAATGGCCATTAAGTAAAACTTATTCATTTTTCAGTGTTAAAAAAGCAGGTAACATATGTATTTAACAGATAATTACACAGACATCTCAACAATTAAATATAATTTGACATTTTTCAGTATTAAGAGTGTCTACCCTTTGCTTTATTTACAGCTTTACAGCTTTCAGATCGGATTTTTCAGATCTGAAGCAAGCGTGGAGCTTGACTTTCTCCTGGGCCTCAAAGATGTAAGCTTTAAGTACAGATTATCTGATGGTGACAGATTTGGTGGTTTGGCTGGTCAGGTTATCTCCCCTTTGCTGCAGTAACAGCCTGTATTCTTCTGGAAAGCTTTCACGGTAAATGTTGGAACTTTTCTTTCATTTTACTGCATTCTGCCAAAAGAGCCTTAGTGAGGTCAAGTACTGATATTGGGTGATTAGTTTTGGATGTCAAACATCACCCTAACTCATCCTATTGGATAGAACTCCATCATTTCGGAGGACACAGTTCCACTACTCAACAGCCCAATGCTCCCAGCTTTATACCCCTCTAGCCGACACTTGTCATTGGGCACGGTAACCTTAGGCTCAGGAGTGTAGATGTTATATAAGCTGTATGTACACAATTGAATACCTGTGTCAGCAATGGATGCACCTTAAAATAGCTAAACTCAGTAATTAGAATTCATGTCTGCATACTTTTGGACATATAGTGTTTATTTTTTTTATCTGACAATGGAAGAAGACAATTTCACAAGAGAAAATGACTTAAAATTAAGTCAGATCGGCTTGTAATATTTTACCACTATATCTTAATGACTGATCATTATGATTTATGTAAGATGTAATGTTTATTTATTTTGCAGTGCAAGCCATTTCGTCACAGCGGCTATCTTAACCAGGATTCCATGATCCTCAATTCAATACATTGAATAGCAGCTTTCCAAGTATGCTAAAAAATTAAATCAATCATAATAACATTGGAGATTCATTGTTTCTGCCCGAAGTTGTTGACATACAGGATGGTAGACTTCCATGAGTGCCCAGTACACTTTCTGTGAATGAGGCAAGCATGGCCTCAGAGGACAGCAGAGGTGAATGAGGCTGGATTACTGCCTAGATAAATGTGATATTAGTTCCAGTAGTGTGTGTATGGGCTCTGGAGGCCGCGGAGGTCCAGAGTGGACAGGCCGGTCTTTGTCTGACAAGGTCTGCGTGTGGCTGGCTATCTTAAGAGAGTCGTAATCACCCCGGACCTGCCAGCGTTAACAGCACACCACAGCTGTCCCGCAGCAAGGCACTCTGGGAATGCGTGACAGAATGGCCACTGGGCACTCGCTGCATTTGTGCTGTGTCCGCTGATTCTTGTTGCGTGTGTTTGTATGTCTGGGATATACTCCTTACTCTTTGACTTTTACGGAACAAAATAATACATCAATTTCACTTGATTCAAATTTGACATCAATTCCATGTGATTAAAATACATCATCGCAATACAGTATATAACACAGATTTGTGTTTCGTTAATGTGGAATGTATGTGCATATCATAAAGATGTGTAGATTCACTGGTCATTTTGGATAGGAAAAAAAAAATTATATTTATAGTCTTTGTGACCCCTGGTTCCCATCAAGACCATAGAGTGCACCATTTCACATCAAACCAGCCAGAATGACTTTGTTTACATCTCAATGACTAAATTAGACACGGTTTTGGAAAACTGGTAGAATTTCGCTTTAAATAGATTACTCTTTAGTGTATCTGTAATTATCGTATAATTGTTTAGGAATATGTAATGATCTGAGTGTAACTAAATTGTTAATAGTGTTTATTTATCCAAGGTTACCATGTCTTTTCTCTACTGTGGATGAATGAAAAATTATCTCCTCTCTTTGCCAGTGGACAGTACTGTCTTTGGAACAGGTTCAAACATCAAAGCCAGAGATTATGCACATCTGAGGGCTGTGACCTCGACATGGCCTCAGCCGGGTGTGTGCATGGAGTGCCCCTGATCATCACAGCAGCTCCTCATTTAGGCAGACTGCCTCATGTTTTGGGGTATCTCTCTCTCTCTCTCTCTCTCTCTCTCTCT